>CBVK0100627013.1:0-35335 GCA_900067695.1 Picea abies | reverse complement strand
AATGATAAATGAAAACAACAATGCTACAGATGCATAAACAAATAGTTTCACAATAAATCTATAACATAATTTATGTACCCGTGAAGAAACATGTGACAACATGAGTAAACAGAACAAAGTGCAGAAATAATTCATAAAACAAAATCCTATCTACTCAAGAAAAAGATAAATGCATAAAATAGTCTCTACTACATCCATCAAATCCACAAATGTATGAAATGCCTCATGCTCTTTATTAATCAAAAGTAGTATGATGCAGGAGCATCGCTCCACCTCAACAAATGCACCAATGCATCAACAAACCAGTGCATCAACACACATGGAGGAACGGGTTTCAAGGAAAGATAGGTGTCATCCCTCTCATTTTGAACCCAAATTTAAAACTTTTAATGTAATTAAATAGAATTAAGTGTTGTAAGGCTAAGGGAAATTCGGTCCATGTGCCTTTGTATAGGTTGCATGTGAAGTCACCTTTAATGGCTAACAGGTAGATAGGCTTAGTTCTTATGCGGATTAGAGGTCCATTTATTGTAATTAAATGAAATTCAATGTGAGTAGTTTGAGGGAAGGCTTGAGGAGCCCCTCTTTTATAAAAATATCTTGTATCAGAATTCATGAGTGTCATAAGTGAGTTGTTAATGAGCAAGTTGAGAGATCTCAAGGGAGGAGAAGGAGGGAAGGAATGCTGTTGTAATTGAATGAAACTCAATGTGAGTAGTTGGAGGGAAGGCTCGAGGAGCCCCTCTTTTATAAAAATATCTTGTATCGAAATTCATGAGTGTCATGAGTGTCATGAGTGAGTTGTTGATGAGCGAGTTGAGAGAGCTCAAGAGAGGAGAGGAGAGAAAGAGCTGAAGACTTTGTTGCAGTCCATACTTTGTAAATGTTTGTACAAACACATTCAGAATTAATACAAAAGTATTTTTTCCTTCATGTGGGGTTTATGTGTTCTTATGTGTGATGAATGTTTACTTTCTGAATGTATGATGTAGATGTGCAAGTAGGTTACATTTGTAGGTCTAGATAGACTTCTCTATCTTTTTTGATTTTTGAGTAGTTATGGGATCTTAGGCTTGTGCGAGGAGTGCACACCAAAGTGATTGAAAAATCAGTGAAGCCAGTGTAAGGCGTGCACTAGAACTCTCTTTCGAGTTCAGAGATGAGCGTGCCAGGTGGGCACACCAGAAAAGTTTCAAACTCAGAAAGGAGAAATAGTTCCAGGGAAGGCCTATCAGAGTTACTGAACATTCTGAAGAAGACATACCAGAGTTACTAAATACTCTGAGGGATATGCAAGGATTGCATTGAGGAATCTCAAGGACTGTGCGGGAACTCTATTTTGAGTTCTAGGAGAAAGGTTTCCAAGAGGACACACCATAAGGTAAATATCAAGAGGAGCAGTGAAATTCTTCACAAAGAGCATAAGGAGTGTGCGAGTGAATTTTCAAAATTTAGGACTCAAGGAGGTGAGTGCAAGGAGTGCACAAAACCAAAACACTATTGAAGTGTTGGTAAAAGCTCATAAGGAAGAGTGAAGCTAGAGAGGAGAGTGTTGAAGGAAAAATATGAAATTGTTCATGAAGCTTTGGAGGATGAGTGAAGAAGTGATGAGAGGAAACAAGAATATGTGAAAGGAATAAAGGGTTGAGACCCTTAGGACTTAAGTAAGTTGAACGCTCAAGGGGAATAGCGTAAGTGTGTGCAATGTCGATGAAAGGAGTGCAGAAGGCAGATACATTATGAGTCCTAAATTGTGAGGAAAGTGCAAGGCGAGTGCAAAGAGGACTTATTTCAAAGTCCAGAGCTTGGGAGAAGTAGAATCTTTGAAACCCAAGCAGAGAAAAAATAGGTATCCCTACAAGAGAGAAACATTCAAAGGTTCGAGCCCCTTTGAATTTTAAATAATTTCAAGTTCAATAGGTACAACACACGTCGAGGAGTCGGGCTTGCCGAAGAAAACCTCAAAGGACATACCTTTGAATTTGTTGAGAAATCCTTCTTTCAAAGGAAAGAGAAGTGTGAAAAGGAGGAGAAGCTAAAACAATCCTCATATCTATCGTCGCGAGTGATTTGGACCATTATATCCAATTCCATAATCGAGGAGGAGTACGTACATAGGCGAATAGATTCTCACCGTTGGATCTAGGCGTGAGGATCAACAGTCATCCGATCTAGGTAAGTTGCATGGGGTTTAACCCTCTGTGACCTTTGAACTTCGTTAGTTCAGAGGTTTCTCAAGTATGTGTATTGAAAGACACAGGATCCCCAAATTCCCAAGATGCAGAGTGAATCAGGACTGTCCATTTTGAGGACACGTGTCAACATATTGGAGAAGGTCCGGAGCCACAATGCTCTTGGAGAAAAAAAGCATGGGGTGCACAGAGTTGGGAAGACCCAAATCTCTAAAATCCCAAAGCACATTGTAACCATTAGTGTAGAGTACACGTGTCAATGGATCACTGAGTTCGGAAGACCAACCATCTGGCGGAAAAAAGGTCAGGAGGGATCAAATCCCTTGGAGTTCCAAACATTGGAGAAAATATCCACCATTGATATCGATGGATAGGTGTCACCAGATCCAACACTCTGGAGGAAAGCTGGACAAAAGCAGTTTGGGTCAAGAACGCCCAGAGGCTGGATTTCATCTTGGACAAAAGCAGTTTGGGTCAAGAACGCCCAGAGGCTGGATTTCATCTGAGTCATCCATCATCAAGGACACACATCATCAGATCAGGATATCTAGAGGATAAACACTCCTAGATAATAGAGGTAAATAGGGTTCAATCTCTCTGGAGTCCTGAAGTCTGGAGTTGATATGTATCATTGATCAGAGGAAGGACATGTAATAGTATATATGGATATCCGACACTCTGGGGGAAATAGAGTGCAACATTGTGAGGATTCTTGAAGGCTCAAAGGTCAGAGTCCATACCAACCATCCATTGGAGGAGGACGCGTGGAGACAAATCCCATAGTTTGGGGATGTGGCACCTCGATGAATTTGTGTCATCGAGAAGACAGGGAGAAAAATCCCAAAGTCCCAAAAAGCATCTTCATTGTAGGTTGGCTAAGCATTGTGGGTCATTGATCTTTGTTTCCATTCGATGCTCAATCGTTTCAAAATTTCGGCGTTAGGAGATACGAAGGGTTGTGTGTGTTGGGTGTAGTTGAAATTCACTGAATCCCAAAGAAAAGAGATTTGGATCGTCCATCCGTCAGAGCTTGAGAACCATCAATTTGATGCTTGGGCATATTCGACGATCTAGTGATTCAGGAAACTTGTGGAAAAGCGTTGTGGAAAAATCATCGAAGCTTGGAGTGTGAAAGAGGCATAGAGTCGTCGATCAAGGCAGGATACACCTACCATCCGATCAGCCATTTAAACTTTCGAAGTTCGGCACTTTGTGAGTGTTATGTCTATTGGATGCGGTTAGAAAATTTTTGAAGTTGAATCCACGTGGAGAGTCTGAGTCGTCGATCTCGGTGCATGTTGAGGACTGTTGATCTTGATGCCTTTTGTTTCATCAGTTTGCAAGTTTTGTGTATTCAGCAGAGTTAATGTGAAAGAAAGGAAGAGATTGTTGAAGCCCGAAGCACCGAAATAGCGCGTAGCTCTTGTTGCCTGGTCACAGCCCAGGGTCATATGCCATTTTATCCAGAGTGAAAGGGGCTAGGGGACCCAAATTGATTTCAAAGGAAAAGGGGCTTAATAAAAGCCCGAGGGTTTATTCTTGGACCGACACATGGAAAATTAAGGACCTGTGTAATATTTTAGGGGCTCAGCAGGGACCGAAAAGACGATTTGGCTCCCAATTGTGAATGACCCTAGATCGGGAGGTCATGTATACCCTAGAAGATGATAAGTTTTGCATCAAGTGGTATCATATCTTAATTTTGTCTGCATGTAGTAGGAGAGAGAGGAAAATTTTATTATGATATCATCGAGTGGTATGAGAGACTAATTTATGTCTGTAGATAGCAGGCAAAGGAGGAAAAAACAAGGTGCAATGCTCTATGAATATTGTTGCAAGGTGTGAAACATACAGGAGACAACCAAGAGGGTTGTAGGAGAAAGCCAATAGTTCTCTCAGTTGCAGAGAAGATGAAGCAGAAAACCAAGTGGGTTGAAGGAGAATAATTGGTTGCGTTCGTGAAGGAAAAGGAGTAATATGGCTACTGAATTCCATAAATAGGGTTAGAAAAAAATACCACCAACAAGCGAGCAACATATAGAAGGATAAAGAGCTCAAGGAGATCTGAGAAGATCTTGATAGGATGATGTTGAAGATGCAATAGGAAGCAATAGAAAGATGAAGCTATGAATGGACCTTGAAGCGAAAGGTAAGGTGGCATGTCCAACAGTTGGTTTCCAGGAGGTAGCGATAGGTATTGAGGAGGTGGTTGAGGCATGCTGAAAACCTCAGTGCCACAGAAGAGGAAATGGTTTGAGTTTGTGGGCCAAAGTTTGGAAGGAACCTCAGTGATGAGGAAGAGAGATCAAGAAAAGATATCGTATATTTCCAGGAGGTCAAAAGTGAAATTTCATATTTCCAGGTGGGAAATAAGAAGAGATCGATGGAAGATCTCATAAAATGACAGGTGGGCATAGGTGGTAATGCATATTTCCAAGAGGAAAATGAAATGAGATCACTTAAAAATCCCATAGAATGCCAAGAGGGTCGGAGTGAAACCTCATGTTTCTAGGTTGGCAAGGAGGATGAGGTGAGACTGTCTGAAAGTCTTGGGAACTTAGAGGAGAGGATTTTATATCATCTAGGAGTACTGACATAGGAGGATCATAGGCACATTCTGATCATTGGAGGAATCGATATATTCATTCCAAGCATCCCAACAGAGGCCAATGCACATTTCGAAAGTGCAGAGGAAATATAGCCAACAAAGATTCTCATAGAGGATATTGAGCAGGAGTAGACATTAAAATCTTCCCAAGAGATGGAAGAAGAAGAAGAGAATTCAAAATAATTGCTCAAAAATTTTAACAAAGAACATGAAAAGGAGATGACTGCACAACTGGATCCTACAGTAGAGGAGAGAACATGGATTTTTCTAATCTGTGTGAAGAGTTGGAGACCATGACAGAAAGAAAACTGTCAGAAGGGATAGTTGAGCAGCATCTCAGTAAAATTGTTGAAGAAGTAAAATTTGCAATGGAGTGGAAATCTAATGCCACAAGAGATGAAATCAACATGGGATATCAGGATGATCTTCCCATTTATTTGCGTGAAGAATTTGAGGCTCTGGAGGAAAGGGTAATGGCATAAAGCTAACACATCCAACAAGTTAAGTTGGAATTGGATGATGAAGAAGAGATGTAGTAGAGAATACTACAAAGGAGGAGCCAACCAATGGACCAACTAGACAGAGTAATAGAGTAGATATGAAGGTTCATGTTGAATTCATCAAAGGAGACAGTCAACAACAGAGAGAGGATGATTACAAGAGAGCCTATAGCAACAAAGAAGAGGAGCAGATGGTCAACTCCAAATTCAGATTTGGAATCCTATAGGATCTAGACCTTAGTAGTAGAGGAGCCATGAGGAGGAGCTCATGTTTTTGTCAGTGCAAGAGTATGATGCAGGAGCATCGCTCCCCCTAAAAAAAAATTCTAGCACATCAGCACACATGGAGGAACAAGTTTTGAGGAAATAGAGGCACCAACCCTCTCATTTTGAACCCAAATTTCAAATTTTTAATGTAATTAAATGCAATTAAGTGTTGTAAGGATCAGGGAAAGCTGAGCCATGTGCCTTTGTATAATTTGCATGTTAAGTAGCCTTTAATGGCTGACAGGTTGATAGGATTAGTTATGATGCGTACTAGATGTCCATTCATTATAATAGAATGCAATTCAATGTGAGTAGAAGGAGGGAAGGCTCGAGGAGCCCCTCTTTTGTAAAAATATGTTGTATCAAAATTCATGAGTGTCATGAGTGATTTGTTGATGAGCGAGTTGAGAGAGATCAAGAGAGGAGAGGAGAGAAAGAGCCGAAGACTTTGTTGTAGTCCATCCTTTGTAAATCTTTGTACAAAAGAATTCATAATTAATACAAAAGAAGTTTTTCCTGCATATGGGATTTCTGTGTTTTTAGGTGTGATGAATGTTTCCTGTGTTTATTCATTGTAGATGTGAAATTACATTACATTTTCAAGTCTATATAGGCTTCTCTATCTTTTTGGATTTCTATGTAGTTCTGGGCTCTTAGGCTTGTGCAAGGAGTGCACACCAGAGTGATTGAAAAATCTGTGAAGCCAATGCAAGGAGTGCATTTGAACTGTCTTTCAAGTTCAGAGAAGAGTGTGTCAGGTGGGAACACCAGAACAATTTAAAACTCATAAAGGAGAAATAGTGTCAGGGAAGGCCTATTAGAGTTACTAAACACTCTGAAGAAGACATACCTGAGCTATTGAATACTTTGAGGGATCTGCAAGGAGTGCATTGACCAAGAGTAAGAAGTGCACGAGAACTCTATTTCGAGTTCTAGGAGAAAGGTTTCCAAGAGGGCACACCAGAAGGTAAATCTCAGGATGAGCAGTGCAAGTCTACATAGAGAGTGCAAGGAGTGCATGAGTGAATTATCAGAATTCAGGACTCAAGGAGGTGAGTGTAAGGAGTGCACAAAACCAACACGTTTTTGAAGTGTCGGTAAAATCTCAGAAGAAAGAGAGAACACGGCAAGGATAATGTTGAAGGAACACTCTAAAAGTGTTTGTGAAGCTCTAGAGAATAAGCGAAGAAGTGTCGATAGGGCACAAGAATATGTTAAAGGAATAAAGGGTTGAGACCCTTAGGACTTGGGTAAATTGAACTCTCAAGGGGAATAGTGCAAGTGTGCACAAGGCCTATGCAAGGAGTGCAAAAGGTAGAGACAATATGAGTCATAGACTATGAGGAAAGTGCAAGGTGAACGCAAAGAGGACTTATTTCAAAGTCCAAATCTCAGAAGGAGCAAATTCTTCGGAACGCAAGCGAGGCCAAACAGACAACCCTGCAGGTGAGAAAGATTCAAAGGGTCGAGCCCCTTTGAATTTTAAATCATTTCAAGATCAGGAGGTACAGCACAATCCGAGGAGTCATGCTTGTCGAAGAAAAGATCAAAGGCCAAACCTTTGAATTTGTTGATAAATCCTTCTTTTGAATGAAGGAGAAGTGCGTAGAGGAGGAGAAGCTACAACAATCGTCAGATTTGTTGTCGGGAGTGATATGTACTGTTATATATGAGTCAACACTCGAGGAGGAGTGCAGACGAAGGAGAATAGATACTCATCATTGTATCTAGGCACGAGGATCGACAATCATCTGATTCGATACTCATCATTGTATCTAGGCACGAGGATCGACAATCATCTGATTCAGGTAATTTTTACAAGGTTTAACCCTATGCACCCTTTGAACTTCTTTAGTTCAGAGGTTTTTCAAGTTTCTGTATCGAAGGAGACAAGATCCTTGAAGTCCCTGAATCCATAATGAATCAGGATCATCTATTTCAAGGATGCATGTCAGCAAACTGGATAATGTCCAAAGCCTCAGTGCTCTGGGGGAACAAACACATAGGGTGTACAGAGTCGAGAAGAGCCAAAGATCTAAAATCTTGGATCACATCGTATCCATCGGTGCAGAGTACACAAGTTAGTGTATTGTTGAGTTTGAAAGACCAACCATCCCTGACAAAAATGGTTAGGAGGGGCCAAATCCCCCATAGTTCCAAACAATGAGGCTCATCTCCACCGTTGATCTCGGTGGACAGGTGTCACCAGATCCAACACTCTGGAGGAGAGGAACTCTGGAGGAAAGATGGATAGAAGTAGTTAGGGTTGAGAACTCCTGGAGGTCAGATTTCATCTGAGTCGTCCATCATTGAGGACACACGTCGTCATATTAAGAGATCCAAAGGATAGACACTTCGGGAGAATAGAGGTAAGCAAGGTTCGATCTCTTCATAAGGATAGACACTTCGGGAGAATAGAGGTAAGCAAGGTTCGATCTCTTCATAGTCCCGAAGTTCGGAGTTGATCTGGATCATTGATCAGAGGAAGGAAATGTGGTCATAGATCTGGAGGTCTGACACTCCAGAGGTTCAGCACTCCAGAGGAAATAGACTGAAACATTGTGAGGGTTCCCGAAAGCCGGAGTCCATCCTAGTCATCTTGTGGACGAGGACACATGGAAACAGATCCCATAGTTTGGGGGCATGGCACTTCGACGAATTTGTGTCATCGAGCAGACAGGGAGAAAACTCCCAATGTACCAAAAAGCATCTTGTTCGTCGTTTGGATAAGCTTTGTGGGCCATTGAAATTTTTTTGATTAGACTCTCAACCATTTCATCATTTTGACGTCTTGAGATACAAAGGGATGTGTGTGTTGGGTGTAGTCAAAAGTCGTCGAAGCACAAAGAAAAGAGATCTGGACAGTCCATCTGTCGAAGCTTGAGAACTGTCGATTTGATGCTTGGGTGTATTCGTCAATCCAAATATTTGGGAAACTTGTTGAAAAGTGTTGTGGAAAAATCACCAAAGCTCGAAGTGTGAAAGAGGAGTAGATTCGTCGATTAGGGGAGGATATGCCAGACATTCGAAAGAGGAGTAGATTCGTCGATTAGGGGAGGATATGCCAGACATTCGATCAATCATTTCGGTGTTCATCGTTCGACACTTTGTGAGTGTTATTTGTATTGGACATGGTTAGAAAATTGCCAAAGCCGAATCCCCATGGATATTTTGATTCGTCGATCTCGGTGCCTGTTGAGGACCGCTGATCTTGCTTCCTTTTGTTTCAGCAGTTCACAAGTTTTGTGTATTCGACATTGTTACATGGAAATAAAGGAAGAGATCATTGAAATAGTGCGTAGTTCTTGGTGCCTGGTCACAGTCGAGTGTTATATTCCATTCCGCCAAAGTTAAAAGGGCTAGGGGCCCAAAATTGATTTCAAAGGCAAAGGGGCTTATTAAGAGACCGCATGTTTATTATTGGACCTACATATGGAAAATTAAGGACCTGTTTAATGTTTTGGGGGATCAGTAGGGCCCGAAGAGCTGATTTGTCTCCCGATTGTGAATGATCCTAGACCGAGAGGTCACGCGGACCCTAGGAGAGGATGGGGTTTGCATCATAGTAATACCATCTTTTGTTACAAAGGGAAAAAGTCAATTAGATATATGCTATGAGTTCTCTTTTATAATACAAGAGAGAGACTCTTCAATTCTCATGAATATTCATTTCATTTTCTTTCCGTTTCTTTTATCACATTTCAAAAATTAACATATGAGTTTTACAAAGAGAAAATGAACAGACCCATGAGTCATTATTTTCATCCTAAAACAGTTTACAATTGATATTCATTTTAAAAACAATCATTAACTATGTCCATTTGCATTATCTTTTGTTCCTCAAAAGTTTTTGGGTGTTTTTGTCTTCTTCCTACTAATTAAGATTCTTCTAGATTCTTCTCCTTTGTCTTTAATTTACATGGATATACCCCTGGCTCAATTTTGCCTCTTGTAGCTTGAGATATGACTTCTTGAAATTTGCTTAGCCGATTCTTCAATTTGATTCGGGTTCTATCTACTTTTTTCATTTTTGGATCTTTATTTCTCTCAGTATGTCAACACTTGATATCCCACCCTATTCGTCTCTTCTCCAACTTTCCAACGAGCTATCTCAGGCTTGATTTTATCACTCGTATCTCCAGATACGACTATTTGAAGATGGTATGGTCAATTTTCCCCAGAAATCCATAGTTTGGTATTTTTCACATTTTTGGATGTCTTCTATCCATTTCTTGACCTAGATACCTACACCACGGTGTTCCTCTATTTGATACATTTCTAACTAGGTATCACATGCATCATTTCCTCACCTGTAGAAAAATTTATGGCCATTTAAAAATTGTCACTCATCATCCATTGATCAAACTCGTGGGTTAATCTCGGCCATCAATTCTTGAACTAGATCAATGGTTCTGGTCAATTTTTTATCGAACCCAAACTAGAGTGGAGTGTGTGTGTTCATAATTTCATATTGGAGTCTTCCTAACTCCTATCCCATTTTCATTATGATGCATCAACTCCGAGAGTGAGATCTGGTCGTTCAATATATCTAGAATCAATCCTGCCAGTCCATCGGAAGAGTCATTTCACAGCTTGTTCCAATGCACCAATGAAAAGGTATCGAAGAATATTCCACCTTCAATTTCCATGCTGAAGATTAAATCCTAACAAAATTGATGATGTGTATTCGAAGATGATTATTCAATGTCTAGAAACATTGTGAAGTTTCATGGTATTGAGGAATATTCCCTCATAGCTCTATTTTTCATGCGTTGGATTTGGATTTTCCTTTCATGGATGATCAATGGTCATGATTAATATTTTTTCAAAGTCTGAAAGATACCATTTGGATCCTTAACTCTGACCATTTGAAGCTGCACCCTGAATATTGTTGCATGAGAAAGACTCAATCATACATTCAAGAAAAATATCGACGGCTAGGGAGAGTTTCTCTCTAATAATTTGATCTAGGTTTAAGGTTGCAGAATTTTGTAAATAAATAAGTCATGGTTCTAGTGTTTGGTCGCATGGAAGGAAAAGGGGCCTAGTGCCCAATTGGACATGTGAATTTTCTACTGAAATGTTAATGAACCGTTTTGCAGTGCAAAAGACTAGGCACAAAGATTCAATTCAAGGTCGTGAAGAAAAAATTTCCAACAAATATTCATTGATAGAATTTTTTATGTGGGTAATGTATTTGTGAGGCTATCAGAGAAGAAAGCTTCCAATGAAGAGTGTGAATGTCATGGAAGATGAAGCTTTGACGTCATTTTCGAAGTATGTGATCGGAAGGCTGGGAGGACATGAAGTGGGTAGATCTTGATCATGAGGAGGATAGATAATGGGTTCCACATCAGTACCACGTCGGTACCACATGGGATGGAACAAGTGAGAGGGAACCACGTGGCAGTGGGTTGGAAAAGGTGAGTGAATACTTACGAAACTTTAAGATTCCATTACTTTCAATCTGAAACTCAGATTTAAGTATGGTCGACTAGAAAAACAGGATCGCAGAGAAATAAAATTAAACAAATGCATAAATAAAACACAAAAGATACAAAGTACAATAGAGACATAGATATACGTGGTTCATGCATTCTGGGCTATGTCCACCAGAGAAATTTCCAGGTCCTTCCTTTTTATTATCTAGCAAAATGAAGGGATACAACCTACATCAGGCCTGTTGTAATTTCCTCTTCTTTCTCTCACGATCTTCTCTCTCAGAATACAATAATTACTCACATACACATATGCAATACAATTCCCTCATAAAAGAGGGTTTCCTTCTAGGGTAAAAAAACCTAACATAAATTCTACTGTCAGATCTGTGACCTTATATGGAATGGTCCAGATTGACTATTAAATGGCAATATACATTTACAAGGAAACATTTCCTTCATGGGCTTCTCCCTCGAACCGTAGTCATGGGAATGATCCCCCTTGGACCTTGCAGGGGGGGAAATCCCCCCCCTACAACCCCATCTCTTGGAGGGGTGTACATTCTCCCGAGGTGTACATTCTTCATGGGGTATAAACATGACCGAAAACCAAAGACCTATGAATCAGGAAGATAAAAAGGCTCCACAACCAACATGGTTATAGTCATTGAAAATATCTCGACAAGAATAATCCAACTATGAGATTTGGTTAGAGAGAAATATAGAGGAAAATAAAGATAAAACCCAATAGTCCCTGGGCCTGGGTTTCAGGAGAGAGGGAAGGCCAAAAGAAGAATTCAGTAGCGATCAATCCAAAGAGGCTTGGGGACGGGTCTGTAGGAAAGGCGGATCCTATAGCCATGGAATCTTAGGACCTCAGTGAAATCAAAAAAGAGGAGGCTTGGTAAGGATCAAATTCAAGGTTCTAGAAAATGATCAATAGATTCCCCCATAGGCCTCTCAAACCTTCTCTTTCAAAACAAAAGAATGACATCAACCATGCAATCAAAAGAATACTATCCAATACAATAAAAAATATATTCCTTTCCTTTAAACCAACTTATAAGAGATTGTTAGCTTTATTGAACAATAATATGGTGATTGTAGATGAGTGTCCTAAGATTACATAAGCTAATTCAAAGAAGAAGAGTAGAATCCATATACGAGAGAAAAATTATGAAGTCATGAAGCATAACATGTCAGCAAGAGGATGAAAAATTTGAATTATCCAATAAACAAATTATTAGCCACAGTCTCATCTAAGACATCCAATAGAACAACAGGCCTTGTAGCCACATAAAATCATCAAAAACTTCAAAATCAACAAATATTTTGAAACAAACATAAATGAAAAATCATATGTAAATAAGAATCATGAAGAAATTTGAAATCATCATATTGAAAGGAATAATCAACACCCATCAAAAACAATCATCCAACTAGATAAATCCTCCAACTCCTTGAAAGTAGGAAAAGACATAACATTAGGCTAAAGCGGTAGAGGATTAGGAAATAGGATTGAAATTTTAGTAGGGAACCCCTTTCCTTTTGCTTTTAAACACAAAAAGATCAAGGCGGGTTTATGTGGACACAACATAACCTAATTCGCATATAATCTCTAATCTCCCCAAATTCAAAGAACATTTCCATTTCTCCTATGGAGTCTATCCATTCTTCAAGATCTAAACTTCCATAATTGATACAAGTTTCAAGTTTAGTGTTACCTTTAGTACATATGATTGCTCACATCATTCTCTTCAACTATAATGTACTCCTGTTCTATTCCACTTCATCATAACTGTTATCCTACACAACATTGGCAATTTGTGTTCTCTGGGGTCTCTTCATGGCATCCATTCTTGCCATCATTGTCCTCCCCATTGCCATTTCCTCAAGGGAATCCATATATTTTGAAACCTATGGTCTCATGGGTCTTCCACAACCTCTTCTTCTTCGCGCCATTACTCTAATTCTATTTTGGGATCCCCTTATTCTCCAAATCCTAAATTCAACTTGCTTTGAATCCTATTGATTCAAGG
The DNA here is from genome assembly GCA_900067695.1 of Picea abies. Classification (NCBI taxonomy): domain Eukaryota; kingdom Viridiplantae; phylum Streptophyta; class Pinopsida; order Pinales; family Pinaceae; genus Picea; species Picea abies. Next base: position 22,291 of record CBVK0100627013.1, on the reverse strand, counting down.
AAATATACACATTAACATACACAACATAAATATCCAAAACACAATAGAAAATTAAACAATAATGAAAAAATAAGCATTCACAATATAATTTCATATATCACAATAACACAAAGAAGAAACACCCACACAGTGATACAATCTCTTTATTCATTAATATTGGTCATTGATATTCACTGTACCCTATAGTTTTATTTACCTTCAACAGAGCCATGCTAAAACTCCACGCCCTTTCTAAACCTCTACTGACTCAAATTGAAATCCCATAAAAGCATGACCTTCATGGCTGGGAGAAAACTTATACAATCAATGGGGTATACCAAGGGATTAAAACATTGCAATCGTTATCATATCCATTCACGTTCAACATTAATTTCCTCTCTGACTCCTAAATCCCAGAGGAATTACTTTATTCCATAGTTTGAATGAAGTGGATCCATGTAAGCACAGAGACCTTGTTAAATCTTTTGATTGGTTTCCTCTACGGTCTTGCTTAAACATCAATCGTGGACTCATACTTTATCCACTCTAGGAGTGAATTATACCTATGTCGATGGTCGACACATTTATGTTAGATCTCTGTAGAAAGTTGACACATGATTATATTGGATAATATATTCTTAGTATATTCATATCTCTTGGATATACAATGCGTAGACAACTTTGAGCAACATAGTTGCAAATACTGCACGACACAAAAAATTCATGACAGAAATTTCAAGACTTACCTTGCAATGGACAAACTGCTCAATATACTGCGTGCTTTGATAAAACACTTAATGAAATGATTTCTTGACACAGAAACAACGCATTGCTATACTTAGCATATAAAATCATAAATACAACAGAACTTGTCAACACATAAAATACTTGATATTAATAACTTTGACACTACGTGCTAATACAAAATACAATATTGTGACGAGCTTCTACTCCAACAACTTCTGAACTACTTCTGAACACACACATAGATCTTTTTCTCTCAAACTTCTCTAACTCCTCAGTTGTTTCTTCTCTTCCTATCGAATATTCTCTTTGTTCTATGTCTACATTATGTATATCGACTTCCTATAGACTCAGACTTATATAGATAATGACTGAAAATTCTTCTATAAGTAAAACATAATCAAACTTTAAAGATGAAAATAAATTCAACTAAATTCTACCTACTTAACAAATCTCGAGAAAGATAAAGATTGGCTTTATTAAATAACTCCCCTACTTTTCGACTAACAAAACTAAGTTCACATAAACTTGTGAATTTGTATTTGCAAACTAACTGACTGACAAATCGCCAGAGACGTAAATCTCATCAACTTGTAATTACTATTTTCAACACTCCCCCTTAATTATAAGTAGGTGGGAATACAAAACATTTACATCAAAAATTTGAAATTGCATAAACTTTCAATCATCTTTCACTGTGCAGACTCCCAGACTACTACACAGATGCTAAAATGCATCTCTTGCTAAAGCTTTTGTAAAATTGTCTGCAATTTTTTCTTTAGACTTGCAAAACTCTAAACAAATCTCTTTGTTATTCTTTAATTCTCTGATAAAATTATACCTTGTATCAATGTGCTTGGTTTTATTGTGAAATACACGATTCTTTGATAACATTATGGTTGAATTGTTGTCACAAAATATTGTAGTTGGTTCTTGTTTTTCCTTCAAGAAATATTTTAACATTCTCATCCAAACAACTTGACAAGATGCGCTTGTAGTTGTGACATACTCATCTTATGCTGAAGATAGAGTCACTATGGGTTGCTTCCTTGATTCTCGTGACACTATACATGTTCCAAAATGAAATGTGTACCCATAGGTACTTTTCCTGTTCCAAAATGAAATGTGTACCCATAGGTACTTTTCCTGTCATCTATGTTTCCTCCACAATCATTGTCAATGTATCCAGTAAGTCTGAAATCTTCTGAAGTAGAATACATAATTCCAAAATCTTTAGTTCCATTCACATATCTCAAAATTCTTGTTCTTGCCTTCCAATGTGATTCTTTTGGAGTTTCCATGAACCTTGAAATGAGGCTCACTCCATACATAATATTAGGTCTTGTTGTTGTTAAATACATAAGACTTCCTACCAATCTTTTAAACATTGTGGGATCCACCTTAGATCCGTCATCTTCTTTGTTTAACTTCAATCATGTTATGATGGGTGTTGGGGCTACTTTGGAATTTATCATATTGACTCTTTTCAATATTTCATGTGCATACTTAGATTGTGAGATAAATATACCATCTTTGTACTAGTGAACTTCAATACCCAGAAAATATCTCATAATCCCTAAATCAGTCATTTCAAATTCATCCTTCATCACTAACTTCAATTCTTCTATGCCAAAATCACCTATAAAAATAAAATCATCTACATATAAGAAAACAATTAACATGCTACCTTGTTGATTTGATTTGATGTACAGTTTTGGATCACATTCACTTCTTTTAAATCCATTCGGAATGAGGTAGGAATCTATGCAATTGTACCAAGCTCTGGGAGCTTTCTTTAACCCACACAGTTCCTTCTTCAACCTATACACTTTGTTTTCTTGTCATGGAACCTCATAACCTTGTGTTTGCTCCACATATAATTCTTCTTGTAAATGTCCATTCAAAAATGATGAATTTGTATCTATTTGATAAATTGGCCATATATTCTACACAAAAATGGCTAATAGAGTTATGACTGTGTCCATGCGTGTAACATGTGCAAGTGTTTCATTGAAATCAATTCCATGTTGATGTGTAAAATCTCTTGCAACTAATCTTGCTTTGTGCTTTTGCACATCTCCTTCTACATCTTGTTTGGTTTTATAAATCCAATTGACACTTATCACATCCTTGTCTTTAGGTATATCTACCAACTTCCATGTCTGATCGTTCTCTATGCATCTGATTTTTCCATCCATGGTTTGTTCCCATACATCATCTTTGACAACTTCTTCAAAATTTAATGGATCATCTATTTGTGAAAACAGAGCAAAAAATGAAAAATGAATTTGTTGTGTCAATGTTGTAGATGTTGCACAAACTTATTATCTTCCTTGGTAAAAATCTTGCTAATGTTGGATCTAGAGATGTAGAACTACTTGGACTGCTTGTTGGAGTTTATTGCGCTCTTGGTGTAGTTTGTGCACCTGCTGACCTCACTAGAGTAGATTGTGCTGGGATTTGTGTCACAATTCTAGGAGCAGAAGGAACTACACATTGACTTGTACATGGTGTCTGAACCACTTCTTCTTATTCTATGTCATCATGCTCAATAATTTTGACTGTCTTTGCTATGCTTCCATCCCATGCTTCATTTTCCACAAACTGAACAATGTTATTGATTATGAATTATCTTGCGACATGGTCATACATATTGTATGCCTTTGTATCTTCATAGTATCCAAAAAATTTACATTTTTTTCCTTTGTTATCTAGCTTCTTTCTCAACTCATCTGGAACATATGCATATGCGACACAACCAAAAAATTTTAAGTGTGTCACATTATTCTTCATACCTTTCCAGACTTCTTAAGGAACTTTGTTTTTAACACTCTTTGTCGGACATATGTTCATGATGTATACTGCAGTTTCTACTACCTCAGCCCAATATTCATTTAACAAATTTTTGGCTGCCAACATACTGTGCACCATCTCTATCATGGTTTGGTTCTTCCTTTTTGCGACACCATTTTGTTGTGGTGTATATCGCGCAGTAAATTGCTTGTATATGCCATGAACTTTAAAAAAGTTTTGAAACTCTCTTGAAATGTATTCACCTCATTTGTTCTATCAGAGCACATTCTATCAAAGAAGTTTATATCATAACAAGCTTATCAGAGAAACAACTCTGTCATAAAGTGAAAATATGGCCTCTACTTCAAATCTGCAACCTGCCAATTTTACAGGAAATAATTATTAGTTATGGTCTTTGACCATAAAGGAATTATTTATGGGTCAATATGTATGGGAGATAGTCAAGAATGGCTATATGGGACCAACAGATAAGGCAACGTACAATGCTCTCACACAAGTTGAGATGGATGCTTTGAAAGATAAAAGGAAGAAGGATAGAAAGACGATGTTTTACATACATCAAGCCATGCATGAGAGCATAATCCCAAGAGTTTCATCAAAAAAGAAAGCCAAAGAAGCATGGGACAAATTACAAACCTCTTATCAAGGTATGGGCAAAGTCAAGACTTCAAAACTACAAATTCTTAGAAGAAAATTTGAAACTCTGTCGATGAAAGACTCAGATTCAGTAAATTCATTTTATACCCGTGTTATTGGCCTGATAAATCAGATTAAGTCTCATGAAGAAACCATAGAGGATATAAAATTTGTTGAGAAGGTACTTAGGAGTCTTCCTCCTAAATTTGATACCCTAGTTGTGACTTTGGAATAAATCAAATACCTGAGTCAGTTTAGTCTAGATGAATTGCAAGCTTCCCTCATTAATCATGAACACAGATTAAATAGGTCAAATATGTCATTAGAAAATGCATTTTATGCGTAGACATCTATAAGTCGTGGAAGAGGAAGGGGGGGAGAAAACTATAGAATCAGAGGAAGAAGTTTTTTCATAGGTGGATGTAGTAGTAGTCTTGGAAAAACTATTGGAAGAGGAAAAAACACAAATACTAGTCAATCAAGTAGCCAGAGAACTGATAAATCAAAGATTCAATGCCATTACTATAAAAAGTACAGGCATTATGCCTATGAGTGTAGGAAGAGAGAGTATAATCAGAAACAAACACACAATGCAAATAGTCCCTCCATTCCTATATTTATGGCACGTGCTGAAGCAATGCCTATATTTTCCTAGTTGAATGCAATGTTTCCCATTAAATTCCTTGTGACATATGGTATCTATATTCAAGCTCCAGTAATCACATGACAAGAGACATAGATTTTTTTTTTCTAGTTTGGATAAGCCAATCCAAACCAAAGTTACACTTGGAATAGACATCCAATTCATTCTCTTAGGAAAAAGAAGTATTAACATTTTAACTAAACAAGGAGAACAAAAAGTTATCCCTGATGTATATTATGTTTCTGGTCGAAAGAATACTTTGATGAGAACATGACAATTGTTATAGAAAGGATATAGAATCTACATGGAAGATAATCACTCTGGTGATGTGATTATGGACAGATATCCAAGCAATTAGCTTATTGCAAGAATCCAGATGACAAGTAACATAATGTTTCCACGTACATTGAAGCCAACCAAAAAGAGAAACACATCGCAAGTTGTTGGCAACGCAAAATATGCACACTCTAACACTGCATTCAAAGCATAAAGAAAAGAAGTAATTGCGTGCAGTTCTGAAGAAGGAAAAGGTAGTGTGCGCAGTGTAACCAAGAAATAAGAAGACACTGGCGGAGAGATGCTTGAAACATTCTGATCTAAAGTACAAGATGATTTGATAGTAAACACAACTGAATCGATAAATATTGTTTAAATCCTCGCAATGATTTTTATAACAATAATCGCTCCCTTAATTTGACAAAATTCTTGTTTGAGAGACACATACTTTTGATCCTCCCTCGACGGGCTTATTGAAATTCCCCATTCCCCATGTTTCTTTGTATGATGCCTGGCTGAATAGGCGAGGAGTTATTTGGAAACCCACAGATTCAATCCTGCAGATACATGGTATTTGAAATAATAAAAGCATAAATGTTATTCCTAGCTAGGGTACTCTTCTTCTTTTGCTAAAGATCCTAATAATAGTATCTTCATCATATGTTTCACACCTTTCCTCTATGGTGTCATACAATGTCTTGGCATCGCACCTGTTATCGTTCCTGTAAATCGATCCCTGACACTGGCCTCCTCTGTGTGCACCCTTGAGAAGTGCTATAATAGGTTGTCATGGGTGGATTACACCAAAAGATTGAATAAAGTAGCCTAAGAGTTAAATTTGTAGATGTTTCATCAATTCCAACCAGAGATCCCGGGCCATTAAGGATTCATATACATTTAGGACTTTAAGTTTTTGCAGCATTGTGCGGAAAACTAGAGCTTTTGTGTCACTCTAGACACTAAAACATCCATGCTAATTTATTTATATTTGTTTAAGGATGGAGGGGCGAATTACCTATAGATACAGTTGTATAAACTCATGCGTAAATATAAAACAAACCGCAAGATGAGATTTCTTCCATTGCTTCAATAAGAGAAGGAGAATACATCAAAAACCTTGCATGGGTTTTTTGAAGATGAATTTTATGAAGGAGATATAAATACACATAAGAAATATCCAAATAAGAACTATTTAAAACTAGGTTTACTAATAATAGATTTTGACAACTCATCTCTTTTAAATCTTTCTAGAGTTGAAGGATCTAGATTTAACTTGATATAATTGAGAGTCTTCTAGGACTCTCTAAAATTAGCTGGAGTGATAATATTCTAACATTCTTCTTTAATTACAACCACTAACAATTTTAACACTAACCATTAAATCTTTGACAATGCTTCCAAGGAATTATAAAAATCATAACATGATGACATCTTGATCTAAGTCTCAGTTAGGCCTTGAGTTAAACTAAATAAAAAGCTTGTTTTATCTTATTTACTTCTACATGCCCTTGCATTTTGTACTCATCTCTCTACAAACTTTTTCTTCCTTTTGCTCCAAACTTTATATTCTGCATACCTTCATCTTTAATTAGATCTTCTTCTGCATCTTCTTGTACTTCAACTATTACTAATTGAACATCTTCATTTTATTTCATCTCCTCTTCCATTGTTGCAACAACTTCGATGGTTGCCTTCATTTTTGTTGTTCCTTCTTCTGCTACACTTACGACAACTTTTCCATACCCATTTTCATCTTCATCATACTTGGGCTTTGCAAGACACTCCCTAAGAAATGTTAATTCAACATCATAATCAAATTCAACATTTAATGCAACCTCATTCATGTCTTCAAAAACTTTCATTGCTAGATTACCCTCATATTTTTCTAGGTTTCATTTTCATATTCAACTTCAATTTCATCATCCACATGTGTATCTATAGAGTCCACTTCACCATGCTCATTCTCTGCATAGAGTCACATTTTTCTTCCACAATTTCTTCAACAAAATTCTTTGGAGTGTTCAATACAACTACAGTCTCCATGTCTCATTTATCTTCTTCTACTTCACCAACTTCTGCAATTATTTTTGTAATGTCAACAATAGTACCTTCATCAACAACTACAATGCTTTGTGACTAAGCTTAATGCTAATTGGTGTTGCTCCCCATTTCACTATATGTCCTCTCTAGAATATCCCAAGCTTCTTTGGACTGGGTTGTTGCTACAATTTTGGGAAGAATGCTCTCATCCAAGCGTTATTGAATGAGAGACAATAATGTTGCATCATCCTTCTTGTTTGCTAAGAGATCTTCTAATATTGAATCATGGTCTCATAGGTTGCTTGATTTAAGGGTTCTTCAAACCCATTCAACACAATATCACATAAATCTTCTGCACATAGTTTAGTTCTCATCTTAATTGCCCAAAACCATATTTTTTTATCAGAGAAACTAGGAGGTGGTGGCATGTAAGAACTATTGCACTGATCCATGTAATAACTCATGAATGCAGCATTCAAGGTCATCATTTTGATTTTTTCATGCAAAAATACACTTACCTTTCCTCTACCACACTTGGGGTTTCTGGGATATGAGACCCATGGAGGAAATAGAAACCAAAACAATACCCTTTGCTCCAACCTTTCTCTGATCGTTCTTGGACCAAACACACTGTCACCAATTTTTGAAACAAAAAACCATGTTGATCAACACCACCACTCATGGAAAGCATCACTAGCATTCATCTCCATCTCAAATCAAGTAATATTAAGGATTTTATTGATCTTTGGAGGTTGATTCATTGTTGTGCAATCATGTGCTCCTCCTTTGCTAGAAATATATTGAAAAAACATTGTTCCTTTACACTTCTTATGAGTTGGGATACTATGTTGTGCCAAGCAATCTCATCCTCCTCATGGCATTTGATGCGCCATTTCCTCAAACTACAAGAAAATATTTGGGTGGATTAAGCAGATATGCACATTGATGCTCTAGACAATTTTGAAGGAGATGAAACAAGGTATCAATAAAAAAGAATGTTATAACATAGATTGTAATACAATATAAACTTTGATTAATGATGCTTAGAACCTTGATTCTCATCTCTTGTAAGAAGATTTACACACATACACAAATCAAGTTTCACCCTACTCTTTCTAACTCACAATTAATTCAGACCTTCTCCTAAGAGAGTTAAGCCTAGCCAACTTTGATACCATTTTGAAAGAAGAGGGAGAAGTGAACTATCTGCGAGTGTATAAACTCATGCATAAACACAAAACCAAAAGATAAGTTGCAACTCTTAAATCTTTATTTTGCAACTTAAGATAAGGATATATAAGTACACATAATAATGATCCAAATAATAACTATGGTTTACTAATAAGACATCTTGACAACTTAGCTCTTCTATCTTCTAGAGCTGAAGGATCTAGGTCTATCTCTAGAACTCTCAAAGATTGAGTAATAATATTCTAATACTCTCTAAGATTAACATGAGTAATAATATTCTAATAGTTGTTATTTGAATATTATAAAATACATTATATATTGAAGTTCGCGTAATTCTTGATATCGTTAAATACCCATGAGAGAAGTTTTGAATATCTTCCCACTCTGGTTGCAGAAAATGTAGCAAGTTTCAATTCAGTGAAACATGTTTACTTTCTCCGGATGTAAACAAACATATTTAAATTCAATTTTGTTTTGAATATGGACAGTTTATTTTAATTCAATGAAATATATTTATTTTTTTTGATGTAAAATATGGTTAAGAATATGTGTTTTTTCTTAAGAGGTCACGGGTTCAAATCCAGAGGGGGTAGGGTATGTATACCTTTGTAGACTTTACCAATCAAATCGCTAAGCGGAAGGAGGTTCCTTGTCCCACAAACAAGGGAATCTCATACACCAATTTGGTATGCTGGCTTAGCCATGACCTTAAAAATAGATTATTATTATTATTATGAAACTTAATTTTGATTGAATATGGATCTTAGCTAAATAAGATTTTTAACATTTTTGCAAATACCAACCATTTACTTAGTAATATAAATGCAAGCATTCAGATGGTCCGACGGATATCACGTAGCTGTTAGCTTAAAAAAATCGGAATTAAAAGGATTTATGGTAATTTACTTATTTATTTATATTAATTATTTTAGATTATATTTTTTTGATTTGTTAGTGTGTTATTTATAAAGAAATAGTGATCTTATTATATTAATTATTTTACATTATATTTTAGTGTGTTATTTATAAAGAAATAGTGATCTTAGGACATTTGAGTGGCTAAAATCATTAGGAATCATACTTAACTTGAGTTATAACAATTTTTAATATAATTAGATTTTTTTGGATGTATCCATTCAACTAATTATAACTTTACATAACGAAACCCTAAAAATCCAATTATACTAACTAGATTTAACATTTTTTCACATTATATAAATATTAATTTTTTAACATTTTAGTTACTAGGAACCTGCGGTTCTCTCTTCCAAGTGCTTTATCTTATATAAATCCAAGCATTCAGACTGTCCGACGGATCAAGAAAGGATTTACGGGAATTTAGTTATTTATTTATATGGGTTTTTAAATTTTTGTTTGGTGCACACATGTTCTCTATTTTAGTTTGGTGCACACAGGTTCTCTTTTTAGAGTCAATTAAAGTTTCTTACATCTATATTTATTCTAAAAGTTATTAGAGGTGCACATTTTTTATTATTTTTAAAGATGTTTTATAAATATATAAATGGATATTATTGTTATTATTATTTAATATATAATATATTTTTACTTCCATAAAATATAATATAAAGTAATTTTATTTATGTTTATAGAGATTTTGTAAAATTTATGGAAATAAAAGTTAAAAAGGAATTGTATTTATATTTTTGATGAAAAAAACATTTCAATTTATAATATGATTATTTAAAAAAATGTTTTAAGAGACACACACACACACACACACACACACACACACACACATATATATATATATATATATATATATATATATAACATAATTTTATATTCATTTAAAAAATAATTGTTTTTAAAAATACAAGTAGATTACATCTTTCTAAATCAACAAATTTCCACAAAACTATACAAACATCATAATAGATATCCAATATCTTAAGAGTCTTAACATGGAACAAAAGTTCCATGTTGACTACAAGTAGATCACATCCTTCTAAATCAAAAAATTTCCACAAAACTATACAAACATCATAATAGAAATCCAATATCTTAATAATATCAAGTAAACAAGAGTTCCATGTTGGCCTACACTTAGCCAATCTTTCCAAAAAACATATAACCTAATAATATATATTTAGGATGACATTGATGGGAGTTGTGACCTTCGATTTCCATAAGATGGATATTTTCCTAAGATGGCGAAGCTGGTAGTTTGATTCTTCTTCCTTCAAGACCGCTTGGAATGATTTTTCTGTTCTTTTATTGTTAGAAGCCATTGGAAGATTTCCCACTCTCTGAGAAGAAAGAAAATTATAAAGTCTATTGCATTTCATTTCCACATAATCAATTCACTCTATTTATGAAGCAAAAGAACACTCATGATAGCCTAAATTTCGCAAATGGGCTAATTTTCCATGGTTTTTCCCAGAAAACGATTCGCTAATTTCCATTTTTTATAAAAATGATTCGCCCAAATAAATTTCGCAAATGGGCTAATTTTCCATGGTTTTTCCCAGAAAACGATTCGCTAATTTCCATTTTTTATAAAAATGATTCGCCCAAATTCCATAGAATAAAATTATTTTACCTTACAAATTGCCAATATTTTATAGAAACTATATAAAATCCTTAGAAATTTGAATATTTTTACAAAAATATCACCAAACATTTTACATTTTGCATATTAAGGACTAGTAATATTAGCCCATGTTTCTACATTTTAATAGAAATTTCCATCCTTAAAATCATCCCTGCATGACATTAGCGTTATGGGTGGAGCTAGATTACTCCAGTTTAGAAAATTTTGAAGAATTTACCAACAAAGAACTATTGTTAATTTTAGTGACCTCCTTAGGTTGATGGAGAACTCATCAAAATTCTCAATTAGCTTTCTTTTCAAGAGCTAGAAAAACCTCAAAACCAACAAGATCATTTACCAGAGAAAAATTCCAAGCAATGTCTTGCAAGAGGAAATCATTGTGCACCAAAAATCTATCAATCCTAGTAGCAATATGTCCTAGGCCAGAGGTTTAATATCTCTTAAGTCCCATTTACATATCAAATCTTCCAATTCCTCATTCGCATGTACAAATTGAAATTGTTGAATAACTTACTTGTTTGGATATCTTTAAAGCTATTAAATATCTAGTTTCGAGTTTGGAAAGGAAATTCCAAACATACCACCTGCTTGTTCCAAAGGGTACATAACCCCCCAAATGCTCCTCTAGAATGTTAAACTATCCCTTCACTTTGTCACCATTGTTGTTTTTATATTTTAATTGCTTCATATGAGCTCATTTTAGTCTCCTAGAACAAGAGAATTGTAGGCTTCTTAGATTTGATAACTTCCTTAATTGCAATTGCTTTACAAATGTTACCCAAGCCTCTGCAATTCTAGGAGACTAAAATCATTATTTAGTCTCATGTTTGAAAATCCCTCCTCTAGGAGGTGCACTATTTCTAGGGGCTTTTGTGGATTTATTGCCAATCCCCATACATTTCTTTATAGTCAATTTTGAACCCATCATAGTTTATTTATTTGATTGTTCTTCCATGAGAGTCTTATGTAGCTTCCTTCCTAATCAAAGAGGAATTTTCTCTTCTAAACCCCCACCACCAATCTCCTCTATAATTGGATCGAGGGCCTCTAGACCTTTAGCCTAGAGTTAGAGAAGGGGGTTTATGCATCTGTGTAATTTTCTACTTCTTCCATGCCCACATGAGTTTTTATTCTTACCATATGCTAAGAGATCTCTTCTCCATGGATCTCAAACAACTGTTTATTTAAATCTTCGAGTTCCTCTTCAAAGTTGATTCTTGAATCTGCCTAACCTAATTTAAAAGATTTTAGGATTTGGACTAAAGGTGGCTCCCTGAGGTTCTTTCTAGATGGATCTATGGCACCTATGACTTGGGGCTCAATAAATGGAATCAAATCTTCTTGAGACACAATTTACAAATATGTTTGACCTTGGTTGATTGCTTCTATCATTTCTTCTAGGTGCATGGTGTTTCTTTAAATGAGATGAAGAAACCTTGGAGAAATTTTGACCCCAAGGATTTTTAACACCAAAGGAATTTGGGGTTTTACAAGGAACAACCTCATAACGAGCCCCCATATTGACATTAGATCTTGACTTTTGACTTACTATTTTTCATTTCTCTTTTCTTTTTGAAGCCCGTGTTTGTTGAGGAGCCTTCTTTTTTAAGTCTTTGGCAAAGTGGCCACATTCATGGAAAGACTTACATTTGAAAGGCAATTTCTTGTAATCAAGTTGTTAAATATGTTACAAGTTATCCAAGGTAATTAGGACTTCTTCTGGGAAATCTTTCTCAATATCAACATGAACACAAATTTTGGCACAAGAAAACATATTCTTCCTTTGTTTCGCTCAATCAATATATCATCCTAGAGTATTCTTGATGCATCTAAGAGTGTCATAGATTGAGTAGTGGAGAGGAAGGTGAGGAAGTCTTACCCAAATATGAATGACAAAGGGAACGCCATTCTCATATCTGAAATCTAGAGACTAGACCGTTGATTGAGATACGTTCCTTTGGTTCCTTGTAAATATGACCCACATTGAAAGATTAAATCTTATCTTCCTTGGTTTCAAAAAAGAAGACATAAAACCCCTACCACAAAAGAAGTGGTGCACTTGTCCTTTGATACGATGCATTCAAGTCTTTTGCACCCAAGTCACCATAGTTATGGGAGAAGGCGAAATCCCACTGAACTACCCAACTAAGCCTCAATTTGCAAAGGCTTTGTGCCTAGATGAAATAGGGGTAGCTTTGCTTCTCGAATTTTCTATAGCCTTTTAAAAAATCTAGTTGACTAATATTTGGAGATTCTTGCATAAGTGGATACCAGGGCTTAAAAAGCTAAAACTTCAATCTCATGAGGGGGTTGCAACCCCATCTAGAATGTTTGGATCAAATCTGAGCCCTGTTTACTTTTTAACATTTACTTAATTATATTAAAAAATTACTGTACCACCACATGATTGCCACGTTTAACTGATTAACCTTTGAAATTACCACATTTAAGATTAAGTGTTTCAATTCACCAGAGTAACTTTCGGCGTTCACCAGCCACAACACCAACCACTTTGCGGCTGTGCTAGTATTAAACACATTTTGTATAATTGCGTGACTTAAAAGAATTATATATTTCTTTTTATTTATTTAAAAAAACACGTTATGTTTGCTTCTCTCTAACCAGAACCTGTTCAGTACACTTTGCTTCTCTATAATGGGCGACCAGAATTTCAGATTGCCAAAACCCTCAAGATGCCTACGTCATACCAGGAATTAGAGAAGAGAGATTGTGTTTTGCTATTATTACTAATTATGGCAAGTGATCTATACCGCTCGAAAGGCTCCTGTGCTCTTGCAGGGAAAGTCCTCCACCAAATTACTTTGGATCAAAAAACAATTGAATCTGATAATTTACTTTGGAAATAATGGTATTGGATCGCGTCTACTTATAATTTGGTACATTAGCATATAATTTGATATTGGACAATCAATATAATGGTACTGGATAACGTCTGCTTATAAGTTGCTACATTGGCATAGGTTCATCTCGGATCTGTTGAGGTTAAGAGGATTAAAAACACTTACGAAGGATTTACATTTTTAAACCTTTGGACGTTAAATAAAACACGGTTAAGATGAATCTGTTATATCAACTTACACAGAAAAGTCTATAGGATGAAAAAATTAGTACCAGAGACCCCCGCCTGGGCCTCTAATAAGACAATCAATTCAGTGATATTAGATAACGTCTACACAAATTTGGAATATGACCATAGCGTCATCTTTGATCTATCGAGGTTGAGAGGATAAAAAACCTTTGAATGATGGTTTATAGAACACAGTTAAGACCTCACACACAAAACTTTACATAAGTACAGGAGGGAGTATAGGCCAGATTCTCTTGGGTTGTGATCACAACCTTGACAGTTACATTCTTTTGAGTGGACGCTTCTCAAGCATTTGGTTTTCTATATGTTTGGAAACACTTGAAAATCTCATGTTTAAATGAAGAAGCTTGTGAGGAGTTTCTTGAGAATTGCATTAATTTCTCCACATAGCAATAAAGAATACCATTGCACTGCATTCTGTTCTTGGCTGCACTGAAACGTGTTTTCATTATTCTCTATTGTGTGATTGTTTATCTTCATTTTTTGTCTGAATTATGTTTGTAGGCTCGGATCCCAACATTGAGTGGTATTAGAGAAGGTTGAGTGAAGCTCTCTGAGGGCTAAGGGAAGTTTGTCATTCGCGTACAGAGAAGGAGAGTCTGCTCCAAGGGAACCAAGGGTTTGGCACTCTGTTTGTGAGGAGGAACCTTATGAGTTCGAAAGACTCTTGGATGCCGAGGAGAAAGGTTGGCGGGGTAGTGGAGTTGTAAGCCATGGTAGCTATTAGAGCTAGGTTTTCTCTTGGGTATATTGCTTATGTATGCCAAGTTGAGGATGCACAAGAAATGTTTGATTGAGTGTCTCAATGAGATGATTGTGGACCATTATGATGAGTTGTTGGAGGAGGAAAAGTTAGATCTTGTGGTGATGGTGGTAAGTCAAGCATGGAAGGGGAGTGTTCATTCAATGCAATGGTGAAAGTCTTGAATGCAAAGTTCGAGGTGGAGTTATTTTAATGTAAATGGGCATACGCCTGTAAGACCTAGTTAGACATATGTACCCCGGGTATAAAATGTCACAGATAAAGACTAGTCGACCTAGGTTATAGGGGGAGCATGCAGTATTCATGGATAAAATGACTTTGAAGTTTGGTCAGTTTTGTCTAGAGATGATTTTAAGGATGGAAATTTATATTAAAATGTAGAAACCTGATCTAATATTACTAGTCCTTAATATGCAAAATATAAAATGTTTGGCTATAGACTTGTAAAAATATTCAAATTTCTAAGGATTTTATATAGTTTCTATAAAATTTTGGTGATTTTAAGGGAAAATATTTTTTCTATAGAATTTGGGTGAATCCTTCTTAGAAAAAATGGAAATTGGCGAATCGTTTTTTGGGAAAAAACATGGAAAATTAGCCCCTAAAATCATCTATGGTTTTGGCCGTGGGAAAAATGAGGAAATGTTAGGTCAAGAGTTGTGGTTTTGGGCACATGGTTTTGGTATCTCGTGACTTTAAAGCACATGGATTGTATGTAATGAATCCTTTAAAAGGGCTTAGGATAGTTCATCGAAATTAGCCTGGAGGTGAGGGGTGAAGACTCACCTGGCTGGCTTGGTTGGATGTAGTCAAGGGAACAAAGTTTTGTATGTATGTTGGCTATGGTGATGGAGTTAAGAGATGGATATTGTAGGATCCTACTACCCAAAAGTCATCATTAGAAGAGATGTGTACATGGAACAATCATGAATTGTTGAGGTCCACAAAGAGTATTTGTTTGCAAACTTAGGAAGTCATTGTATGGTTTGAAGCTCAAGCAAGGAATGGTACAAGATGTTTGATTCCTTCATGGTGAGAAAATTTTTACAAGAAGTGAGTATAACCATTGTGGTTATGGTATGCTCATTATCTTGGTGTTATATGTTATGCTTGTAGCAAGCACAAGCATGTTTGAGATCAACAGGTTGTCTTAGTTGGCTAGGACAATTGATATGAATGATCTAGAAGTAGCTAAAACAAATCTTGAACATGGAAATACATAGAGACAAGAAATATGGAAAGCTTTGGTTATTACAATAGAGGTACGTGGAGAAGATACTCAGGAAATTCAATATGAATAATGTGAAATCGGTAAATATCCATTTGGATTTCTATTGTAAGTTTTATTCAAGTTTATGTCTTAAGTAATGAAGAAGAGAATGGTTATATGTCTCATGTAGTAGGAAGGTTGATGTTTGCGATGATAATGTTCAAATATTTCACATGCAATTGGTGTTGTTAGTGGACACATAGAAAAACTAGGTAAAGACCATGAAAATGGATGCTTCGGTATCTTAGAAGCACGAGTATCACCTATAGTTGTTGCATCGATTTAGTTTGTGGTTATGTTGATTCAATGGAGGTGGAGTTGTCCATACTGGAGAAAACTATGCAGACATGTTCATGCAACTAGTGTTGTTAGAGAATTTGCGGTGATATTTGGATTCTCTTAGCTTGTAGGAAGGTGATGCTTGATTTGTTGGGGAAGATATCAAGAAATTGTTGTCAAGGTGGAGATTGTTGGGTTGCGACAACAATCCTATCAATTACATTTATTTAGGCGGAGGTTTATCAACCATATCATGTTTAAATGAAGAATCTCATAAGGAGTTTCATAAGACTTGTATTCATTTCTCCACAGAACAATAAAAAATATCATTACCCCTCATTTCGTTCTTGGTTACACTGAGATGTGTTTCCATTCTTCTTTGTTATGTAATTGTTTATTTTCAGTTTTTTATCTCTATTCATGAATTTTGCAAAATTTTGTTTGTAAGCCTGAAAACCAATAGATTCCCACTTTGATCTCGACCGCAATTACATATCTCGAGTTTAACATGAAGCTCTTTCTAGAGGTGCTTGCAAATCCTTCACCAAACAAAAATTATAAGTTTTCACAAACAATAGGCTACATAAGGCCACTAACTGAGAATGGCGAATTGTTATGTCTGAATAAGCACAATAAATAACTTCAAAGACTCACACTCAGTTTAGAGGGTTGAAACAACAAGAAGCATGAAACGCCCTGAGAAGCCATTTCTAGATATTACACCCACAACCAACTTAAACACTAAATATTGAATAAAATATGGTCCAATACTCCCAACAATTAATTGGGATAATAAATCTAGAATCGAATATATTTTATATAGGTTTAATCAATAATTACAAAAATTATTTGTATAGCTTTGACGTCTTTTGATTATTTTTGTGATGTTATAAAACATTTTGGTTAGTGAAATTAATAAGATACGTGAGTTACTTAAACCTATATAATGAATAGAGTGTTGCTATTCTCTTTTTCATACCTAAAATGAATGTATCATGAAATGTAATTCTTTAATTTTTCATGGTAAGTAAGCATAATTTATTTTTATAATATATGTAATAAAATGATTTAATGTTTTTTTTAAGTAATAATTTTTTTTTTAATTTTCTCAATTTTCTTTCAAGATTTTGGGAGTCAGAGAGGATAACTATATAAAATTATTATTTAAATTAATGTTTTAAAATAAACTTTTTCAATTTCCAATTTTTTTTTGTGTATTTATTTTATATATAATAGAGGGTCTTTATACCTCTTACTACACATTTTTCCATACAAGAGAGAGGGTTATTTAACCCTTACTATCCATGCCACAAAATTAAGGCATATGAGAGTATGCCTCCTAACTCATTTGGGAAAGAAATTATAACTACAACTAAATTGAAGATAAATAAATAACAAAAGGACACAACTTTGCTATGAATAATCCTTCTCCCCAAACTTCTTGATCCAATATATTTTTAATGGTCTATCAATATAGAAAATAATATTTGAGAGACAAAATGTCTTTTTTTCATCCCAATATTACTCTTATTTTTTACTTTTCTTTTTCCACTTTTGTCATTTTTCTTCCAATTTTGCCATTCATACTTATTTCTAGTTTTGTAATAATCTCTTCATATAAACAAAAAAAAAAAATAACTTCTCTCAACTCAACCAAAATTTGTACAATCTCAATTTTCCTCTTGTTAGGGACACTATAATGAAGCCTTTAACAATATCATGAAAATATATGCTTACATGAAACATATCCTAATATTATAATACTCATCATTAAATATGTAACTTTTATTATATTGAAAAATGAAGAAGGTCAAAGTATCAAGCAACTACAGAAAAAGCTTTTGACTTCCTTGATCACTAACGTTATAGAAATTGTCTATTACCAATTGTTTATAGAAGGATATGTAATAAAGTTTGATCTTCAGAAATATAACACTTCGTATTTTAAAAAGATACATGAACAGAGCAGGAATTTTTATGAGCTGGACAACATATAGAGACGTTACAGAATCGGGAAAAGGTGCTTGAATTTTACGCGAAAGTAAAGTGAAGAGACATCGCAAGCATAATTCAAACTGTCCCATCAATTGAAATTTACGGTGATGCTATGTACGAATATTCATTTGAGAACTTCTATTGCAAAGGTCTCGACTCTCTGAGGGCCTTTGTGGGAAAGAGAGACAGAAAAGAACAATCAGGCTACTCGAATACCATCCCTGTAATCCGAAGGGGAATAATTGAAGTAATATTTAAGGTGTGGCTTGTGGGTGGATTACACATCCTTTTTATATGAATGCTAATCTTATAAAATTCATTTTATATGATTAATTTGAAAAATCATTTTAATTGGTAAAGTATTGAATTAACTATTTCATCGTCACATCCTTATTATATAAATGCTAATTTTATAAGATTCACATTTTATATGATCAATTATTTTGAAAACTCAATAGTTTAATTGGTAAAGTGTTGAAATCTTTATTATATGAATGCTAATTTTGTAAGATTGAATGCTAATCTTATAAGATTATATGAATGCTAATTTTATAAATCAACAGTTTAATTGGTAAAGTGTTAAAATGGCTATCTCATCTTCATATCTTTATCATATGAATCCTTATTATATGAATGCTAATCTTATAAGATTCACATTTTATATGATCAATTTTGAAAACTTAACAGTTAAATTGGTAAAGGGTTGAAATGACTATTTCATCTTCACATCTTTATTATATGAATCCTTACTATATGAATGCTAATCTTATAAGATTCACATTTTATATGATTAATTTTGAAATATCAACAATTTAATTGGTAAAGTGTTGAAATGACAATCTCATCTTCACATCCCTATTATATGAATGCTAATCTTATAAGATTGAATGCTATATGATTAATTTTGAAAAATCAACTTAAATGGTAAAGTATTGAAATAACTATTTATAGCCCGTTATATTATACAATGCCAAAATCATGTAAGTGACTAGTTCTAAGTCTTCCACTTTCTAGTGTCTTCATCTAAAGATCCTTTCAAAATAAAAACCTTCATTAGATTACCTTTTTCGAAGATAATTATCCTAGACTATAAAATAATGTTATGTTATTTTTAGAAAATTAAATTGCTTATGAGCAAGGTGCGTGTGTATTGGTTGTTGTGCAACATTTGGGGGTTCTGGGCCTAGCTAGTACTATAGGGCTAAGCCAACACCTCACTTTTTAGAGTGAGGTGTTGGCTTAGTTGGTTAGTGCATTTCCTTTAAGGCTTTCCTTCAACTTTCAAAGTCACGAGTTCAATTTTTGGGGGAGGTCGACCTAACTAGGTTGTTGATTTTGGGTGCGTTTGTAATGGTTGTTGTGCGACACTTGGGGGCTCTGGGCCTTGCTACTATAAGGCTAAGCCGACACTTCAATTTTCAATGTGATCTATTGTATTAGTTAGTTAGTGGACCACCTTTAAGGCTTATCTATAACTTTCAAAGTCACAAGTTAATTGTCGGGGGAGGTTGGCCTGACTAGGTCATTTTTTTTGGGTGCATGTGCAACACTTGGGGGTTCTGGGCCCTGGTACTATAAGGATAAGACGACACTTCACTTTTTAGAGTGAGGTGTTGTCTTAGTTGGTTAGTGCACTGCCTTTGAGGCTTTGCTTTAACTTTCAAAGTGATAAGTTCAATTCTTGGGTGAGGTCATCCTAACTAGGTTGTTGTTTCTAGGTGCATGTGTATGGGTTGTTGTGAGACACTTGGGGGCTCTGGTCCTTGGTACTATAAGGATACGCCAACACTTCAATTTTTATATTGAGTTGTTGGCTTGGTTGGTTAGTGCATCGCCTTTCAGGATTTTATTTAACTTTCAAATTCACATGTTCAATTCTCATGGGAGGTCGAGCTAACTAGGTTACTTTTTCTAGGTGCATGTGTACTAGTTGTTATGTGGCACTTGGGGGCTTTGGGCCTTGATACTACAAGTCTAAGAAAAGGCTTTTCTTTTTAGAGTGATTTGTTGGCTTAGTTGGTTAGTGCACTGCCTTTAAGGATTTGCTTTCACTTTCAAAGTCATAAGCTCGATTCTCAGGGGAGGTCGACCTACCTAGGTTATTGTTTCTGGGTGCGTGTGTACTGGTTGTTGTGCGAAACTTGGGGGATCTAGGCCATGGTACTATAAGGATAAGATGACACTTCACTTTTTAGAGTGAGGTGTTCACTTAGTTGGTTAGTGCACCACCTTTAAGGATTTTCTTTAACTTTCAAAGTCACAAGTTTAATTCTCGAGGGAGGTCAGCCTTACTAGGTCATTCTTTTTGGTTACACGTGTATTGGTTGTTGTGTAACACCTGGGGGCTCTAAGTACTGCTATTATAATGCTAAGTGGACACTTCACTTTTTAGAGTGAATTGTTGGCTTAGTTAGTTAGTGCACTTGAGGGAGGTCTTCCTTACTAGTTTGTTGTTTTTGGATGCATGTGCATCACCTTTAAAGATTTTCTTTTGCTTTAAAACCATACACCTTCAATCCATGACCTTGCACTATCCTATATATTCCATACTAAATTTAATCAAAATCACATAAAATTAAAAAACTCTTTTGATTACTTTCTATGCTAAAAAGTTTTTTTATGGGATAACTCAATCTTATCATTCAAAACTAATATTCCCCCTTAAACACTTTAAACAACTATATATAAACACTAAATAATTACCACTATATTTATAACAAAAAGATATTTGTAAAATCATTTATAATTAAAAAAAAGAAACAAAAACAACCAACCAATAACATAATTAATCTTAAAAATATATTTTTATACTTACAATTCAAAACCTTAAAAATAGTGTGTATAATTTTTTAAAACCATACACCTTCAATCCATGACCATGCACTATCCTATATATTTGTGGGACAATAAAAACAAATATACATATTTATGTATTAGAAAATCTTTTAACAATAAATTGTGTACACTTTAAATCTATCACCATGCAATGTCCTATATACTTGTATATGGGACAATAAAAACAAATATACATATTTATATTAGAAAACCTTTTAACAATAAATTTGGTTTGATAGGAAGAGATCATTTCTTACTTTTCCATTCAAACCATAAAGTTGAAATAAACTATAGTCGCACTCACTTTCTAAAAGAAAATAAATAAACGAACTATTTTTTTAATATTTAATATTACATTAAAACCATACACCTTCAATCCATGACCATGCACTATTCTATATACTTGTGGGACAATAAAAACAAATATACATATTTATATGTATTGGAAACCTTTTAACCATAAATTTAATACACTTTAAATCCATCACCATGCAATGTCCTATATACTTATGAGACAATGAAAACAAATATGCATATATATATATATATATAAAACAATAAATTTGGTTTGATATGAAGAGATACTTTCTTACTTTTCCATTTAAACCATAGGGATGAGATAAACCATAACCTCACCCACTTTTCAAAAGAAAATAGATAAAAGGATTATTTTTTAATATTTATTATTTAATATTACATTAAAAATAGTTAGATACTAAAATAGTATGAATAAGATTGTAATTAGATTATTTTAAAAAATTATTATATTTATATATCTGGATTTGGATGGAGATCCTCAATACGAAAGCTTTATATATTAAAAAATCAAATGAATCTGATTTCTTATTTCTTTAATGAGTCTGCACGGAGATCTTCAACAAAACATCCTTTCTGATTTCTCCATTTAAAATTTAAAATATGTCGTTGAGAGTAAGAGGCTACTTATAGATCAAGCACTTTCTATTTCTATAAGATATGTATTAAAAACTCATATTGATTATTACGTAAGATTTATTAAATATGTTTATATTGATTATTACATTAAGATTTATTAGATATGTTTTAGAATGAAATTATATATATATATATATATATATATATATATATATATAAAGATTTTCCTAAGATTTTTTTTTTGAAGTTCA
>CBVK0100627007.1:0-10500 GCA_900067695.1 Picea abies | reverse complement strand
CTATCTCTCAAGTTGTGATTTTCTTCAACCCCTCCTTCTTGGGTTGATTTCTTATGTTTTTCTATTTCTTTAACTCTATCCTTCATTATCTGCAATTCACTCTTAAACCCTAAGAATCTATCCTCTATTTGAGTTTGAATGGTATCTTTAATTTTTTTTATCAATCATTGCCTCTACCTCTATTTTGAGTTTTACATCTCTTTCTTCACTCCTTAAGAATGTACAAGATTAATTTCTTTAAAATTGTATTTCTATGCTCAAAACAAATTGAGAGAAGGTTTCAAGATTTCCATAAATTTGATGACTTAATAGGTTATGAAGGTTGGTAATGTGGAAAATATTTTTAAATTGGAATATAATATGGGTATAGGCAAGGCAATCTGAGAGGAATTGTTTTTCATCTTCTACCTACTTAGTGTCACAAGATAACAAATTCTCCCATCCCATGTTGTTATGGTAGTTTTCTAAGGCTCAGTTTCACTATGTATCTCGTGAGAATTTGTTCTTATTTTAACAATGTTGATTTTCTTCTTTTCACTTCTGAAAATTGAGAGGTAATTTTCATATTCTAAATTAGGGTTTACCACCTCTGTGTAGTATCTTAATTTCCTTGTATCCATTAATTATTTATCACACAACATATTCTCCTTAAATTTAGAAGTGATAATATTTATAATATTTTTATATTTTGCATAATGGATCCTTCTTGTATTCCTCAATGATTTAACCAAGATTTGGCATCTTTAGTCCATCCTTGGTTGATTCAAATTCTTCTTGTATTCCCAATGATTTAACCAATATTTGGCATCTTTATGTCATCCCTACTTGAGTCTTCACTGTTATTGGATAGAGTTTGAAGCAATTTTGTGGAGGCTCTTGTCATCCATTTTGTTTATCTTGTTCTTGTACATTAGGAATTTAGTCATAGAAATTCTCTCAATGGGGAAAAGGATTTCTTCTATGAGGACGATAGGATAGGGTGCATTTCACTTATTTTTGAGATTATAACTTACAAACTTCTTTTGGATATTTCTCTAGGATTCTCTAGATATATTGTAACTCCGAACTTCACATCCATATAAGACAATTGGAGTGACAACAGTGTGAAAAATTAGTTTTTCTTATCCCTAAGCCAAAGTTTTGTTGATTTCCAATTGTTTTCAATCGCATAATAAGTTTTCCACCCTCCATTTATCTTTTTTTCAACACTATAGTTCCAATTGAGCTTGTCATGGATATCGATTCCAAGATACTTGTATGAAGGGACTTCCTGCAAGATATTGTTTTCATAAACAAAACTATTGTAGGTGATCCTTTTGGATTTAACTATCATAACCTTTGTTTTTTCAGTGTTCACGGTCATGCCCATACTAGACCAAAATACCTTGAGAGTTCTTAGTTAGCTACCTATGTCATATGATCTCTTCATGATAAGAAAAATATCATCAGCATAAAGAAGTAGGATGATTATTATACTAGCAAGATTCAGGATAACACAACCTACATCCTCCAAAATATCTTCTAACTTATCAATATAGATGTCGAAAAGGGTAGGGGATAGAGGATAACCTTTGTTGACTCCTATATTAGAGTTAATTTCTTCCAACCGACCCTCAGTGTTGCTAAAATTGGAAATGACTTTCTCATATAACCTTACTACAAAAACTCTTAACTCAAAGGGACTTTAAGATCTTCTAACATATTCCATAGTTAAGTCATGGGCACAATGTCAAAATATGTTCTAAAATCAATGAAACAACAAAGGTGATTATTTTTATCATTACGACACTCTAAAATGATCCTAAATGTGAGAAGGTAGTTCACAATATAATGATACAAGCCTCCAAACCTAGCCTAACCTCTAACTCTTTTTCTATGGATTTCTATCCATGGAAAAATATTACCTCTTACCATAAAATAAGATAATAATTTTTTTCTAAAACACATTAACATAGTTATTAGATAAATGAATAACTTCTAATTATATATGAAGTTAATTCTTAAAAAAAATTATATGAAAAAAAAAAAAATTAACGAGAGAAAAATTAATTATTAGATAAATAAGTAATTCAAATGATATCAATGTAGTTTCATCTCAAATAATAGAAAATAATAACTTTTATCACAAGACAAAGGAGTTTCTAAAAGATGATGGATTTGAACATGAAATAAAATCAATATGAATAATGAAACTTATATACTATTAAAAAAAATGTCAAATCAAAATGTAAGGAGAAAATGTGGTATGATAAAGAGTTAGAGGAAAAAAGAAAATTAAGAGGAAGAAAGAAAATTAAGGTATTATAAGGATGTAATCAACCCTAATCTGAAGATCAAAATTATCTATTTGTTTTTCCAAGTGTAAAGAAAAAAATAAGCATTGCTAAGATAAGAACAAATTCTCACGAATTCCATAGTGAAACTGGGCATTGGTCAATTCCTAAAATGCCATGGGCTGAAAGAGTTTGTCACCTTTGTGACAATAAGAAGGTTGAATATGAAAAAAATGTTATCTTAGATTGTCCAACCTATACCCATATTAGATCTCATTTTCAAAATATCTATCACACTACCAACCTCCGTAATCTCTTAACTCAACAAAAGTATGATAATCTTGGAAAGTTTCTCTCAATGCTTTTCGAGTAGAAAAACAAAATTCGAAAGAATTATAAGTAATCACTTACCCTCTTAAAGCCTGATAAACCAATTTAATCTTAGTAAACGTTAATCATCATCATCATCATCATCATAATAAAAACTTTAATGTAATATTAATAAAACCTTAATATAATATAATGTATATGATAGTGAAAATACCAAAATATATCATAAAATAAATGTACGATGATGACATGATCTTAAAATAACTTGAAAGTGGTCACTTTCAAGTTATATTAATTTATTAAAAGTTTTGTCTAGTTTTATAATACTTTTTCCATAATATTTATTAAATTTAATGTTAAAAACACATTAAAATATTTTGAATTTTTAAAATTTGATATTTTTTATTAAGTAAATATGTGAATTAATTTTAAAATTTTAATTTTGAAAATAACTTTAAAACGAAAATTTTAATTTTAAAAATATTAAAAAAATTAAATTATCACTTAGTGTATACATGTCTAAGAAGTCATAAATCATCCTAAATATATAATGATATAGATGATTTATCAATTTCTTCTTTTTAAATTATAAATATAAAATTATAATTAATGCATATATATATATTTAGAAAACGGTATTTTTGTCTTATGAAAACACTAATGTCAATCTGCGTAGTACAAGATTACAGAGTTTCATAAAACAATTGTTAACAAAAATTCAAGATATGTTTGAGCAACAAAAGAAGAGATCATCTTCCAAAGATTTAACTTTACTACTATCTAGATGTGAAAGATTTAACTTTCCTACTATTCTTGCTGGTATATAGCTTTATATAGGTTCCTTGCACATACTATAGCTTTCAATATAGATAAAAGATTAAGAAACTATGGTTTTAACTCTACATTTACCAATCTCGAGATGTTCATGTCCTGAATTGGATTCCTTGGAACATGTTGAATTGTAGTTGACGCTGCTCTAAAGTTGGAGCCTAGTAAATTTCGAGGAATTTGTCTTGCTAAGAAGTGTTTTAATATCTGATTTTCTTAACATAACTTTGCAATTTCATTTCCCTTCAAAGGATGATTCTTTCTAATAGGAATACAAAGTAATTCTTTAGTAGCCCGGGATAGAGATGAAATCCCACTAACTAGAGAGAGCATAAAGAGTAATTCTTTAGTAGCCTGGGATAGAGATGAAATCCCATTGACTAGAGAGAGCATAAAGAGACTAGACACCATCTACCTCCATAATGAACCCCTAACACACACCAAAGCAAATAGGATTGCATCTACCTCCATAATGAACCCCTAACACACACCAAAGCAAATAGGATTGAATTTTTTTGACTCCAAACAAAAAAAAAGAGCCATAGGAGAGGAAAAAAGGAGTCGATTCTCCACAAGGGAAATTAATTCCCACATTGAGATATGATGGCCAGGATTATGGGTAGAAAATAAGTGAAGTATGAGGGATTGGAATGACGAGAGATCAAGCCTATATGCATTGATGGGAGAGGGAAGGTGGGGACCCATAGCATCTACCTCCATAATGAACCCCTAACACACACCAAAGCAAATAGGATTGAATTTTTTTGACTCCAAACAAAAAAAAAGAGCCATAGGAGAGGAAAAAAGGAGTCGATTCTCCACAAGGGAAATTAATTCCCACATTGAGATATGATGGCCAGGATTATGGGTAGAAAATAAGTGAAGTATGAGGGATTGGAATGACGAGAGATCAAGCCTATATGCATTGATGGGAGAGGGAAGGTGGGGACCCATAGCATCTCATGGGAAATTAGAATTTTGAGGCTCACTAAAATATTCATAAATTGGAAGGGTTCAAAATAAAACCCATTTTATGAAAAAATTAAAAAATTGTATGATGATAGTAGTTAGGGAGGGTAGACCGAGGATTCTCCATAAGCTAGAAGATAGGGTTCATTTCGTTGAGTGAGAGGATTCCTTTCCTAACTCGTCAATTCTTCCATTATTACCTCTTAAAATATGATAGAATATTACTTCATCTCATCAAATTTTTGCAACTCTTAGAGAATACTACTTTATCTTTGTTATTTTAAATGTAACTATAGAGATAGTTTTTCATCTATGTAAAATGCTTATTTTTAAAGTATATAATATTCTATTTTCGCTTTTTTTATAACTAAATTAAAATTAGACAAAATTTTAGTTGTAAAGGAAATAAGAAGAAACAACTCACGTAACCATTTTCTTCAGAGAAGGTGAGACATTTCACAATGTGGCCATGTCTAGAGTTTTTGATTTAGCATCCATAATAATAAAATGGAAACCTTTTAATATATCCACATATACAGACAAATGAATAATTCTAATAAAATGGTGACCTTTTAATATATCCATATATGAAAAAATAAATGAATAATTCTAAAATAATTGTGGGTGTTGCAAAGAATAAGGAGTAAATATCACTATATGCAAGGTTCTTGATTTACACATTGGGTCGGATTCGGTTTATTTTCAATTCAAATTTTCTTGCTAATGAAATTACACTTACTAACAATAAGAATGCATGGTACATTTGTTTTTATACAAATATACCTTTATGAGGTGCGTTTCTAAGTTTCAATCTCAAAATTCAAGGAAGAACATTAACAATCGACTCGCTATAGTTGTGAGGAAAATCATGTTGATGCTCTAAGAAGGGCATGGTGAGGCCAACATGTTAGACTACAAATGACTGAAATTAATGGAGAGTGGTTTAAAAAAATTCTCATGGAGGGGGCTTACATGAGTTTCATGATGACTAGCAGATGCATCGCATCAATTGACTGTGGGAGATGTTCAAGGGTAAGTTTATCGCACTAATCTCCACTTGATCCGTGGGAGATCATTTTGGAATACATGAAGATTGTCAAATTGTCAGCCAATGTTTTTGTGTTTTTTTATTGAATGCCATGGATTGTTTTATTTGTTTCGAATGCTATTATGTCCTTCAAAAAGTAGGGATTGGGATTGATTGTGTGTTGATAACCATGATTTAATTAAAAACAATATCAATTTAATAAAACTAGCAATTATGGTTTACCTTTTATTATTTTGGGTTATGTGGATATTTTGATAGAGGCAACAATTAATAAAATGAAAAATCAATTATTAAAACTTATAGTACACCTTTTAATAATTTAATTTATATGGATATTTTAATAAATGCAATAATTACACTAATAGGAATCCTCCCTATTGGAATCAATGGATTAATCAACTTTTTCATCATAAAGTTTAAACATATGGTCATCAATTGAAGATGCTATCATATTCTTCGTCGTTGTCTCTAATCAATGGATGATATTTTGATAAATTAACTTTCTCTCATTTATAAAGGCATATTTTGATCAATTAACTTTCTCTCATTGATAAATTAACTTACTCTCATCCATATAGCTCCTTTATATATAATAAGGTTTTAACCCTCTCTCTGTGCTCTTATGAACAATTTTATATATTAAATTTCCCCATTTTTGGGAAAACAATAATTACACTGTATTCATGTCTCTTTAGCTTGAATTTGTGCTACTTCATATGTGAAGACTCAGTATTTTAATATGTAACCATAAAAGTCCTATTAAATTTATTAGGGTTTGGATTATTAGGGTCAGGGTTATTAGGATTAAGGTATCAATATATATACAATGGTATATAGTAATTACAAACTCATATTTGTATTTAGTAGTTAAATTTGTTGTTTGAAGTTGAATTATGTTGTGAATTATTTGTATCTAGGGTCATAGAATTGATTTATAGGACAAGTTTCTATAAGGCGTTGTGCGCAATGATTCATAGAGTGGTCTTCCATTATGTTAGATTAGAAAAGATTTCACCTTTTGTTGGATTATATTTTAAATTGTGCACAATGCTTCATAGAGTGGTATTCCATTTTGTTTGATTAGAAAATATTCAAATTCTTATTTAGTAATTAAATTCATTGTTTGAAGTTTAATTATGTTGTGAGGTATTTATATCTAGGGTCATAGAATGTTTGATTAGAAAATATTTCATATTTTGTTGGATTACATTTTAAATTGTTCACAATGCTTCATAGAGTGGTCTTCCATTCTGTTTGACTAGAAAAGCTTGAAATTGTTATTTAGTAAGTAAATTCATTGTTTGAAGTTGAATTCCGTTGTGAGATATTTGTATCTAGGTTCATACAATTAATGTATTAATATTTTATTAAGGCCCTAGAAATTTTTATTAGTAACCTATCAATATGACGAACATAAACAGATGTCACAATGTGACGAACATTGCCATCTTTTCACAATGTGACAAATATATCCTCCCATTTAAATGTCATGCACATATACTGATGTCATTTTTGTAACAAACATTTACAAACGTCACAATCTGATGACCAAAACACATTTTCGCAATGTGGTGTACAAAAACAAATGTGGCAATGTGACAAACATATATCAACATTTCAATGAGACGAATAGTACCAAACATTGTGATGTGATGAACACAACTCGCAGTCATATTCTGACAAACCTATTTCAACGCCATAATGTGATAAAAAAAAACCTACATTGTGAACAAAATTGGATGTTACAACATGATTAACATAGTAATTTTGCAATGTGATGAACATAATAAAATCCCACACTAACGAACATAGTATGATTGCAATATTTCAAAAATAGTAACGTCATAAAGTTTTGAAGACAAACGGATGTCACAATGTGATGAACAAATCCTTTTCATGACAATGTGAATAGTAACATCGCAATGTGATGAACAGAAACGAACATTACAATGTGGCAAACAAATCCATTTCATCATAATGTGAATAGTAATGTCATAATGTGACTAACACAAATGGACGTCACAATGTGACGAACAATTCTCAGTTGTCACAATATGAATAGTAACGTTGCAATGTGATGAGCATAAAAAGACATCACAATGTGACAAACATTGTCCCATTGTCGCAATGTGAAAAATATATCCTCTCGTAGGAATGTGATGCACATATATTGGCATCACAATGTGAGAAACATTTCCAAACTTTTCAATGTGGTGCCTTGAGATATTGGGTCGAGTACTACTATTCAATATCGCATGTATATCAAAGATCTATACCACATGGAAAACCCTTGTTTGTAGGCACCCTAAAAACCCTAACCCTTCAGAAGGAAACAAAATAGAAAAGGAACAAACAAGATCTATTTTCATGCAACCTGGCCTCTTGCGTTTAGGTTGCGAAATTATTATGCATTTTTTCCTGTTAAAAATTAGGGAATTTGAAACAGTGCAATATTATTCATATCGGAGTATAACTCTGTAGAGGTAAAAAAATGAAAAAAAAAATTGAGGAAACAAAGTATGGGGCCTGCTAGCACCATGTTTTTAGATCTATCTAATTAGATTCCCCCTTTTTCCATGATTCTTGTGATACCTATCATTTATAACCTTTTTTTTATCTTCTCACACCCTTATTTGGTACCTATCTCATTGGATTCCCCTTTCTTTCCTAATCGCTATGATAACTATCAATTTTAACCTTTTCTTACCCACCCTTGCCATTCTTTGAGACCTATCTCATTAAACTCCATTTTTTTCCTTGATCGTTGTGATACCTATAATTTTTTACCCTTTTTTTACCTGCCCACACCCTTATTTGATACCTATCTCATTGAATTCCCCTTTTTTCTCTAATTGTTGTGATAGCTCTCATTTTTAAATTTTTTTACATGTGGACCCACCCTTCATCCACTCATGGCTCCCATGTGCCAAGAAGAAACCAATCAGAAACTTAGTACTGACCTTACTTCCCTTCAGTCCCTAGTAAATAGGCACATTCCAACCATTCATGGAAAAATGTGCCACATCTAAACCCAACTCAGTAGAAAAATTACTGAAGTTCATTCTGCTCTCAACAAATTCATGAACAAATTCTAGGGTCCCTCCTCCTCTGACCCACCTCTCTATATTGAAGGTGTTGAATCAAACCAACCTCTAAAATTCATTCCAACTCCCTGCCTCGTGACCCCCATCTCCCTAGAGATGAGGTCAACAAATTTGATGGATTAGATCCACAAGCCAGGGTTACTTAGATGGAATACTATTTCTCCCTACATGGTATCACTCATGAATTAACCAAGATTCATTATGGAATTCTCTATTAGGATATGGAAATATGGAAATGGTGGAAATGGCATTGTAATGCATGACAAGGGTATGTTGTTTGGTCATAATTTGTTGCAGAGTTGTGTGAATTCTTTGACATAGACACCCACTATTTAGGACGTTTGAGCAAGATGAAACAGTATGGAATATTATATTTTTCCTTTTGATAATTTGTATTTCCAAATAGAGGGAATGGAAAATTATTTCTCCAGGGATTTCTTTATGAGTGGCCTCAAGGATGAAATTCATACCTAGGTTATCACGGCTCTCCCTCAGTCTTGGTTGGAATCCACTGAGTGTGCCAAGGAGGCACAATACGTCATCTTGGCTTAGAGTAGAAAATCAACTTTTTTCCCTCACCCTAAACCAAACACCCCTACCCCTCAGGCCACTCCTCTCAATATCCACAATTTAACATGGGTAGAAATGGTTGAATGCCAACTCAAGGGTCTTTCCTATAATTGTGATGATAAATAATTTCTAGGGCACAAGTGTAAAGAGAAAAATATTTTTATGGTCGTTTTCGAGGATTTTTTTGATGAATATGTTGAGGTTTCAATTGATGCATTGCTACCCCAAACCGATGATATTACAAGACCCTCTGATCCTCCCAAAGTTGAACCATTGATTTCACTACATGCTCTCACTAGTTTTTTTCTCCTCAACCCCTCGAATTGATTTGTTACATTAAGCACATAAAATCCATCACCCTAGTCGGAATAGAAACACTCATAATTTAATTCATTTTATCCTTGCCCAAGAAGTCAATTTCTATATCTTCATTTTCAAAAAATTTCAAATCATGATTTCCAATGGTGGTTCCATGAAATGTGGTGGGTGTTATGAAAATATGTGCTTTCAAATTTCTCAGTATAACTTGAAATCTCACATGTTTTATATCGACATGGGTGGTTGTGACAGTATAACTTGAAATCTCACATGTTTTATATCGACATGGGTGGTTGTGAAATTGTGTTTGGTGTCAAATGGTTACGCACCCTAGGACCCATACTCATGTATTTTAAGGAGTTAACCATGAAATTCAAACCTAAAGGCCAACAATATAAATTCCAAGGCATTACCACCAAATGATCATTGGTTCTCACTGCATGGAAAAGTTACTCAAAAAAGGTCATTCTTGTATCATTTCCAAAATTCATTCCATTCAAACAATTGAGGAATCCTTGGTACACCTCGATCTTCATGTCATCACACTATTTTCCAAACCACCTACGACCTTCCTCTCTCCTATGGTGACCATGATAATTCCATTCCTTTAACACGAGTTAGTCTTCCTCCCAATGTTCGCCCTTATCATTATCCTTTTTCTCAAATTAATAATATTGAGAAGATTGTCCATGAATTGTTTGAAGTGATTATTATCTATCCTAGTGATAGCCTCTATTATGCCCCTGCTATCATATTCCTCAAGAATGAAGGAACTTGGCACATGTGTCCTAATTTTTGTGCCCTCAACAAACTTACCATTAAGGACAAATTCCCCATTCTCGTCATATATGACCTTTTTGATGAACTCAGTGGGGCTCAATACTTTACCAAACTTGACCTACATTATGGATGCCACCATATACATATGAAAGAGGAAGAAATCCCCAACACTATGTTTCTCACTCACGAGGGACACTATGAGTTCTTGGTCATGCCCTTTGGTCTCTGTAATCCCCCCCCCCACTTTTCAAAGTCTCATGAATCATGTATTTTTTCCATT
>CBVK0100625976.1:0-11148 GCA_900067695.1 Picea abies | reverse complement strand
TGGATAACTTCTTAACCATTTTGACCACATTATCAATATCCTTTGACTCCTTGTCAGGTGGTTTAGTTAATAGCAATGATTTCTCCCTAGCCGACTTAGTTTCCTCGTAATGTGGATGTTGATCATATGTTGATAACTCTCTTTCCACTGTGTCAACTTCATCGAAGTTTAATGCTAATGTGTTTCTATTAGATTGTTTTATAAACATCCCTATGAAGGGGGTTAATGCAACTGTGTAATATTCAATAGCTAATGAATGACCGGGAGCTACATCATGAGGAAACTTGATTAATACATTAAGGAATATTTGGTTAAATTCCTTTAGTCTTTCCCTCTTGTCAATTATGATGGCTCCTAGTTCATTCTGTAGAGACGCAATTGTCTTTCTTTCTCCAAATTTTCTCATAAAGAGCCTTTCAAAACTATCCCAGTCTGTAATAGACCCAGCAGGTAAGTTGAAATACCAAGTAGAGACTTTCCCGGAAAAATTATTAGGAAATAGCATGCACACTACATCATCATGTTCGACATCTAGAAGATGTATGGCTTAAAAGAAATTATTAGAATGATCTTTCGAGGATTTGGGTTTGTCTGGGTCAAATTTTGGGAGGAGTTTATCAAACTTCCTTGGAATTTCATGAAGTTGTCTAGCCAAATTGAGATCTCCTTGGGCCCTCCATCGAAGGATAACTTCTTTGTCGTTCATGTTTTCTCCCATTAATTGTTCTATGGTAATTTTTGGTTGTTCACCTTTGATTTCTTCTTCAGGTTGAATAAGGAAACGTGCAACTCTGCTCAAAGGTACTGGGACATCTTGTAAAGCAGTTTCAATGAGGTCGTCTATGAGTTAACATAAAAATAGGGATCTATGTTGGGATGTTTTACACAGGTTGCTTTCCTCCTAGGGAGCTCAGAGGTTGTAGGTAGTTTCCTAAGCATCTTTGCGTAAGCACGTGTAATTCTACGGGTTTCGTGGAGCTCTTCCCGTGGTATGTGAAACCAAGTCTCAGTATGTAATTCAGGACTACAAAAATCACTTCCAAAATTAGGCTTTGAGCCCTCGTAAATAACTTCTTGTTCAGGATCAACTCAAGGAAACAAGGTACGTTGAGGGTTGGGATTACTCGTTGAAGATTTATTTCGGTTATTTTTTAATTCATGTATATAAGCCATAAAATATGGCCCTTCTTCCAGTGCCAATTATGTTGATAGGTATGAATTCACCCGACAATAGTAAGGGGTACTCCCCAGTATACAGTCCCAAATAGAATATACATCATTTGAATTAGAAGTCCCATCCAGAATTTGGACTGGTTGCCATTTGTTTCTGTCTTTTGGTTTTCTTACCGGTTACGGTCTCGTGTACCAGTGGGGGTGGATGGATGGTGAGAACGCAATGTAAATATGTAGATGAAGACTATGTATGGAAAGAAAAATAATCTATTACTAATCTATGCTAACCTATCCTAGCTAGGAGCACACTAGAGTAACCAGTGAGTTATAAATGCAACCAAAATCTTATAGGAGCACACTAGAGTAACCAGTGAGTTATAAATGCAACCAAAATCTTACTCAACTTGTATACAATTAGCTGCAACAAAAGAGAAAGATTGGAGACAAGTGCATACAAATGTATATAATCAGATTAATGTAGATCACAAAAATGTATACAATAATAACCCACAAATCTCAAGGCATTGAAATATTCAAAGAAACATCAATAATTGTAGAATGACAAAGATTGTATGAGAATCAATCAACAACAAACAAGCATTCTTACAATCCATAGAAACACTAGTTATCTTCACTTGAAGTAGTTCAAAGCTCTGATCCGTTTCTACACAGAATTCCTTATATAATATGTTGGCCCTGGGGGCTTCTAAATATTAGTTAACAAAGTATATGTTGTCGAAAAAGTTCTTGGGTCTATACAATGCTTGAAAAGCCAAAAGTTCCTTTTCAAATGAGCTTCTATCCTATTTTGTACAAAATTTTGTAACTCTCATGTGTCTTTTCGTCTTCTTCTTGAAGAGGCAGTTACAAAATGGTTCATCTTCCCTTCCCTAATGAAAAGTGTGGAAAGAGGGATGAAATTTAGAGTATTTAGGAAAAGGACGCAATAAAGGGCAGGTGTTATGTTCTTTTCCTATGAAATTTTGCTTCTAAGGTAGGTCATCCAAATTTCCAACTGGTCATAAAGTGATTTGATCCTCCTGTATGTCAGATGCCCTAATGTTGCATTGTTCATGGAAATACTATCATCGAGGGTGCTCATATCCTTCTCTAACTTTTTCATGAACTCCTACACCATCCTATCAAGCTTAATTGGTTGTAGCAGATGCCAATTAATAAGGTTGGTGGAAACGAAGGTAGTTGCTTCAACTATTTGTTTCCTTCGATTTGTGCTATCCTGAGCTGCATTTACCATATCTTTCGCCACTAGGTTCTTTCCAAGCTCATCTAACCTTGGGAGGTGGACATTTCTGATCAATTCCTGAGCAACTTTATGGATCCTTGAACATAATACCATAGATTTGGTTACTTCTCGATCAACTCTCTATCATATCTGTTGGTAGTGATCCAATGCGTACAAGTCGAACTTCCTCCCAGATTTTGATGGCCTATATAACTCAGGAGGTGCAATAGTGTTTTCCTCTATCCATCTATCTATGTTAGCTATACCTTTGTGTATAGTGTTTTAATGTGCCAACTTCATTTGTATCTGGTTGTTTTGGTCGATGACTATGGTAGCCGCATCTTGGAAATGGTGTATATGAGTGTACATGTCAATAATGGAACCTTCTAAGTCATTTCTAACTTTTTCGGCATTGACTTTGAGGCTTTGGAGGCTTCTCTGGTCAACATTTATCTGCTGAAGATTTTCCTCGAGTTCCTTGATCCTTAACTCCCTCTCTTCATTTTATTTGCATAACCTCTGGATGTTATCTATATTGGAATCCATGAATGCAAACCGGCTCTAGTTGTTTCCATGGGATCCTTTCCAATACATCCCATGATTGGTACATGAGTGAAAACTGATATAAGAGCCCCTTCCATGGATGACATATTCTTAACTCGTTCTTGCACAATCCTACCAGTTTTACTGTCATACGTGAAGCTTCTAAGATCTAGCACTTTAGCTGGTTGGAATGGCTCCCAAAGTCCAAGGCCTAAACCATTTTTTGTTGTATCTGCCTCTGTGCCTGTGGTAGATGTTCCTGGGATATCTATGTGCATGGGATTTGTGTCATCCCCTCTGCTTTCTACATTTTCAATTTTCCTCTCTTCCTCGACAGATTTGTTGGTCGCTTCCTTTGTTGCTTTCTCTTCTAGTTCTGTTGCTACTCTTGCTACTTCTTCTAGTTCTTTTTCTATTTTTGCAACAGCTTTTGCTTCAGATTCAGCTTTGGCTTATGCTTTGTCAACCTCAAACTTTTCTTTCTTCTTGGAATATTTCTTCTTTTTTAACACCTTTTCTTTATCTCTGCTTCGTTTATCTATTGTCTTTTCTTCCTCCTCAACAAACCCTAAATGAGTCAAGATAGAGATGGGAGAAGATCTCTAAGCTTCGTCTTGTTCTGCTTCTTTTCGGGCCGCCTCTCTTGCTGCTTCTTCATCGATGATCCTTCCCTTTGGCTGGCCACACCTGTTGGAAATGACTTCATCGTATGTTCTGGCATTTTGATGCACCTCCTCTTCTTCCTAGAAATCATTAGTATACTCATAAGTGAGCCTAACGCTATCGAAGTGCTCCCTTACGATATTTCTAGGATCGTGTCTTCTTAATCTCTCCTCTCCAAAGTGATAGGAAAGTAAGATGTCTACCTCTCCTTGGGCTTGTTTGGCATTCTCAAAGAAATAATTGCTAACATATAAAGGTATTGGGGGGAATATCGCTTTCTTAAACATGTACAACATTCCTCCAACCCCATGTATAATGGTCTGGTACGCGACTTCCTAAAGGATGATCTTGTCAGGTACAAACCATGGAAGTAGGTGGAGCAGCTTCATCGCACCATATATCCTTATATAAGTGCCATACTCTATTATATACCAGTCCCCGATCCTTCTTATGATCGTTATAGCTTTGTCTATCATACAAGGGAGGGTGGTGAAAAATATGAATTCATATAAAGGAGCAAGGAAGTGCTTGCAAATTCTTTGGTGTTTCATACGGTATTTGTGCTCCCAGAGAAATTTGCAATAGATGTGGATTGAGGCATCGACTAGAAACCAACTCCATCCCATGTTTGGATACCTGTGGGGTGTGCGCATTATGTCCAGGAGGTACGAGGACACATGGAAACTAGGAAATGTTTCTGGTCATGCTTGTGTTATTGTAGAGATGGAACCAGTGAGATTTTCAGACAATATATCTTCCCAATTGAATGAAACACCTACATATGCGCAAAAATAAATCAAGGGCCTGTATGATAGGGAGAATTAGGTTGTGTTTGGCTCCCCATATGGTTTTCACAGCATGGCCACCAAATACTGTTAGGGCCTTCTTAAGTTAGTCGTAGGGTACCAACTCTCAGGCCTGTATTTAAATTGTTAGTCCGCCCTATACCATTTGGGAAACAATTCTTTCGGCAAATATTCAAATTCACTAAGGAGATTTTTGTCCAATATTTTATTACCTTCTTCAATGTGATAACATTTAGCTAGAAATTTTGGTCGAACTGAAGCAATAGGTTCCTTTCGTGCATTGCAGACATATCGACTATCTATATCGATGTTCTTCAAAATCCATGAAATGGCGTCTATGCAGGGGAAGACCGTTGGGTGTGCTTCCACCATGAAGATTTATGATTTTATGATATTCTTGAACACCTAGAGTTCATTTGGATCTTCTGCTTCTGTAGAGAAATTTGACTTCTTAAAAATGTAGTACACTTCCCCCCATTTCATATTTTCCTCATCCTTTTCTAGAAGTCTAGTTGTATCATCATATATAGCCCCGAATATTTCAACCTCTCCTACATGTATGGAGCTTCCAGAGGGTTCAACTCCAGATACTTTGTATGTCGTGTTCTTCCTCGGTGACATGTTTGTACCTGCCAAAAAGATAAGTTTAGGAAATAATAACAAGATGTGATGTACTAGTTTAAGTGCAGCTAAAAAGATTGAAAGTAGACAATGCTTAAGCACCTTGGTAAAAATTTAGAGGTGAAAGGCTAGATGTTAAGCTTTGAAAATCGAAATCAGAGGCCTAGGAACTAACTTCTACGATACAGATCGAAGAAGTTATTATTAATTGGTCCGATATAGTGGGAAAAAGGTTGAAAGAGTGGCAATCAGAAGAGTCAAGGACAACTCCTTCGATCGCAATGGAGGAGTTAGTAAGAACTCCTCTGATGAGGTCATAGGAGTTAATTCCAACTCTTTTGATCGGTCATCAGAGGATTCATCATAAGCCTCATAGTAAAGATCATAGCACTTGAAAGCAACTCCTCCTATCATATCAGAGGAGTTGAAAGTAACTCCTCCAATAAGGTCAGAGGGTTTGTTTTCAAGTACTTCAAGTTGATCAGAGGAAAAGTCTTCAACTCTCTCGAATGCATCGAAGGAGTTATATTGAAAGCTTCCGATGTTTAAAAATTAGGTCTTTCTGTGAGTAAAGTAAAGCGATTTCGGGGCGAGGCCAAATAAAGGGTTTGGAGGTTGGGGAATTCTCTTGGAACCTTTCTGATTAAAAACCATGTTTGTGGGGTAAACAATATGGCTTGAACAGATCGATTGTTAGGATGGAAAGAAGAGTTGTTGTGATGAAGAATACATGACCGAATATACAATGGTTAATGGATTAGCGAAAGGTAAGGCGACCAGGGGGAAATAAAACCATCTATCTAGGGTAATGAAAGAAGAACCAAAGCTAAATTTTAAGAAAACAAAAGTAGACCTAACCCTAACCTTAAACAAAAGAAGGCAGGATGTTGTTACTTGGAATCTTGATGCCACGTGGTGAGTAGGGATAGGTGGAAAACTTGAAGGGCATAGCTCAGTGTGTTTATCCTTGTGGCTCAGTCTTACTCAACTCTAAATTGGGTGACAAAGACTTGACCTCGTTCTGTTTATATAGCCAAAAAGGTCGTTTTGGAATTAAATGCGGTAGGTGGGGCTGGTGTGGTTGGAGGGTCGGAGATGAAGTTCTCTGATCATATCGAAAGCGATCAGAGGAACTCCTTCGATGTGTTTAGATGAGTTATAGTTAACTCCTCCGAACACATCGAAGGAGTTTCCTTTAATTTGTGTGAGTAGAAGGAAGAAACTCCTCTGAACTGTTTGAAGAAGTTGGAAGAAATCTCCTCTGAACTGTTTGGAGACGTTGGAAGAAACTCCTTCGAACTGTTTGGAGAAGTTGGAAGAAAGTCCTTCGAACTATTCAGAGAAGTTGGAAGAAAATCCTCTGAAATGTTCAGAGAAGTTAGAAGAAATTTTATCGATTTCAAATTTGGATTTCATCACCAAGTCTTGAAGATTTTTTCAAGTAAGAAACATGATTTTTCTAAGTATCTTAAGATGGAGAGGGAGACTTATGAGGATTTCTCTTAGGCTCAAAAGATAAGGGGCCCCATTTTCTAGGGAGGTAAATAAGATCAAACGGTAAATGGAGGGTTGTAGTGCCTGTCACAACAATACAATGTCATCTTATTTTACTTTTTATGCAAGTTCCATTGAGTCTTGAGTATTGTCTTTTTACATTAATATGATCACATAGTATTATCCTCTAAATAAAGACTTATCACTGAATCACACTCATTCTTTTAATATGGCAACACTTCTATGATCCCTAGTATAATTTCAATACTAGTCACCTCTCGAGCCTTCAAATTGACATTTGGTAGAGTTATCTAGTTCCAAAGTTATGTTCAGTACCATGATCAACAATAACATTATGGCCTTCACAAGGGAAGTCTTGTGTCAAAACCCATCATCACCTTATTGGATTTAGTCTAGTCCAGGTCCTTACACCTCTCAATGTTCCTTTCACCTTGTGTTGGTTTATACAGAATCATTATTTCCTTCTTTCCAATAGATTTACTATTGTTGAGTTCAACACATTTGCTCTAGGATTTTGATCTAGAGGCTAAGCACCTTGGATATTGTTTTCATTATTGTTGGTGTTCCTTGTATGCAACAAGGATTTTATTCATCAATTCTTGGCTATATGGTTCCATTTAGTGTTCGATGTTAACACATTTATTCACACTCAGTTGGTTCATACTCAGTACCTTGGTACCCATCATCATCATCAATGGGTTTCCTCACATATGGTAGAGATTTTCATTATTGATATTTGACTAAATGATTTCTTCCTTCCTTGACCATAGCAATGTACAATTCATACGTTTTAATGATTAGGTTCCATATCTAATTGAAAAATATTGAACATGTACAAGTCAATGATCCATTCGTATGCACTTATTGACAGTGAAATACCTATATGGTTCGAGCCTTCTTCTAGTGGGCTTCATGTTTAGTATTTATATGCCATGACTAGGACAACACTCATTCATCACATATTTTAGATTGAAGCAACATTTGTTTCTAGATGTATTATGCACGATATGCACGATGTCAAGTGCATCATGTTACAGTTCCATAATATAAAGCACGATGTATTTTAGTTATATGTTTTTGTTCATTGCCTTGCACACAAGGTGCAAATTTTATCATATTGTTTTTGGTTGCTTACATAGATGAAAGGGTTTACACTGGAAACATCACTTACGAGAATATACCAACACAATGAACCACTTGAAATATAAAAATACGGGAAATGCCTTAGATATGTATGGAAAATTAAAGTCAAATTAGATAGTTGGCCAAAGATATTGTTGTGCAACACATTAGTTTATGGGTCATGTAGATTGCATCAATAATCCTTTTATAATCACGTACGACTCTTATACATCATCAATGCAAAAAATTATGTGATTTAATAGATGCCACACTGTTTCTGTGCAAATTTTTTTCTTGGAAATGCTTAGTGCATGCAACTTTTTGAAAATTGTGATGAAGTACTAGAGTTATAGAGGGAAATTGCATGGGCCATATTGGGAAAAATCTTAACTTTCCATGCATGGCATTATCTCATAAAAGTTATAAATACGAGTATCTCTCATGAGATAAAGGAGTTCAATGAATGCAAGGTTAAGCTATAGGTGTATCTTGAGAATGTGAGTCATTTGCTACAATCATTTCATGGTGCCTCAATGGTGTTGGCTTTAATAATTTCTATTATTCATTAAGGAGAGAGTTTCTTCTAGCTACCACTAGGTCAAAGAGAAAGCCTAAAAAATGATAGAACCCTCTTGACAAGAGAGATTGGAGATCATTTGCACAACTCACTCTAGGTGATATTGTTGCTATTTGTATTATTCATTTTCATATTCAGTAATACAAAGTTTCTTGTCTTCTCCCCCCATTAAATTTTCATTTAAATGGTTTATATGTCTTCCCATTGGATTGAATACTAACCGTACAAGTTATTTCTATTTTGAGAAACATGTAGTGTTGGTGTTTGATTGAAATTATGTTTAGGTTTGTAAAGGAGACTTCTTAACTTGAATCCGACTTCTCTTTCTCCACACCAATAGTTAGTTCCCAAAACAACTTCTTCAATGGTTTGATTCATTAATTTTTCTAGATTTGTCTCATTTACATGTTAAAGAGAGGAATTAATTTAATTGTGCTCACCAACATAATTGTACCTTTTATTTTTCATTTGAACTAACATCTCACAACTATTAGTGGACTTCATTTGGCACACCCTTACATCAAATATCCACAACAACCGTGTAACCCTAAACTCCTAAAAATCCATTATCTACCTAATCTTTTTATATTTAAAAAGATTAGGTAGTAAGAAATATATCATAGGAAAATAAGATTGAATATAACCAAAAGGTTTGACTCCATATCCAACATCCATAGCTGTTCAAGTTGTTAATAGGTCACATTCCTCTTCACTCTTCTTAAGAAGTTATCCCTCAAAATATTGCTGAGGGATTACTCCCCTCTCTTGATATCCCCTATATTTTTATTTAATCCGCATGCCTCACAAAATCTCAAGAAGGCCTTGAAAAAGTCAAAGATTCACCATGGATAACTATTTCACTCATGCTCTTAAGGCATGAGTGAAGATAATAGGCATGGATGAAGATGAATATATTAATGTGGAGTCTATTGTCTCACTTGAACAATGAATACAACATCATGTAATATCATGGGAGGATCCCTATAGAATATGATATTCATTCCAGGCTTAATTATTTTTTATTTACAAGAAGTTGATATAATCAAGATTATTCTAATAATACATTGAGCTATATTTGACTATATTTATAGTTTATTTTTCTAACCATAGGACAAATATCAATATGTAAACCATTGTTGTTACACCCTCGAATGTATATATTATAGTTATAACTAAAATCATCTAGAAAGCTTGCAATCCATCAAACCTTGGCTCTAATGGAGAGGCAACTCTCATAAATTAGGGATTTCTTTCAATGATCATACTTTATGGTGGTCACCTATGGTGCTTTGCAATAATAATACTTTAGTAGTGGTTGCTTGATTCTTAACCAAACATCTATTTAATAGAGATTTACAGAATATTATTGATTTATTTGATTTCCATAATAGAGTTTGGAAGAGTTAGCCTATTTTGAAATTGGAATTTAGGATTACTATTTCTAA
The DNA here is from genome assembly GCA_900067695.1 of Picea abies. Lineage (NCBI taxonomy): Eukaryota > Viridiplantae > Streptophyta > Pinopsida > Pinales > Pinaceae > Picea > Picea abies. The sequence continues at coordinate 1,440 of CBVK0100625976.1, read as the reverse complement.
TATATTAATCTTGGAAAGCATTAAAAGACAATTCATTAACAACCTTGTTATCAAAATTGGCTAGCAAGCCTCTCTAGATTGGTTAAGGGATCGACTACTAAAACCACTGATATTAGTCAAGCTGGTAGTTACGGTGGATAAGATGGATAATCATAATGGCATTGGATCATTTCCAAGGCATTTAGAGGTAAAATCTTGCTAATGGCTATTGATGGATCTATCCAAAGTCAATCCTTGATACTAGGGTTAACCAAATTTGGTGCTTTGTGTCTAGGAAAAGTATTTAGTTGTTTTGAATCTCTTCCTTCGAGAAGCCTTTGATTGCATAGAGGAAGACAATCTCTATTAATTCCCTTATAATGGGAGGCCTTAGTCTTGGCCATAGATTGTAGCACTTGGGAGATTATCAACCTAAGTTCCCCCTCTATGGAAATGATGAAACTTGTAAGCATGTGTTCTAGATTTGTAATTTTTCTTAGTCGAATTGGGGTTAGGTTTATTTATTGTGTAGTAAAATCCACTCCTCTGGGATGTCTTGGATCCTGGCCCAATTAGATGATACGCTTCCTTGGGCCATTGAATTTGGACTATTCTAGTAGCATCCTCATGTTGAAAATTTTATTTATTTATAAATTGAAGAAATATATGTTTATTTAAAGGTGTTCAAGTATAATAGAAGCTTTACTTTGTTTGATGATACATTGATCTTGTTGGCACCAAAGGTTTTGAAGGAGTTGTGCTTAAATCAACACTATGCACGCGTCCAAGAAGATACACTGCACGATGCCATGAAGGATCAACATTTGTGCCATCCAAAGGAATACTGCATGTGCTGATCCAATTTTGTACTCCATACAAGGAATCAAGAAGAGACCGCATGCATACCAAATATGAGTGTATCTTCGGGAATCTTTGTAATTAATTTTATAACAAATCGAATAATCTTGGGCAAGGGTATGGATGAACTAGCAAGTTAGTTAGGATTGCCACACTCTAGGATAGATATTGGGGATGGATGCGGAAACGTAAAGAGTGTGGGACTTTTGGTCACTCGAGAGAGTGGAGTAGAGTAGTTGAGAAGGGAGAGTTCATGATTGTAAGGGAGAGAGAAAGAAAGATGGAACAAAGTGAGAGTTCCAAGGCCAATTTTGTCTCAATTTTGCATGAGTCTGTAAAAGAGAGAAAATATGTATGAATGAAAAGAAGGGAAACTAGAGCGCATGGTGCATCTCTACTATGAACAATATTACCAACTTAACGAGAACTGTGACCTCAAAATGAGAACTCTAGCTCAAAAAACTCATATTTTTGCATAAAAAACATGAAAATCAACCCAAATCAAAAAGTGGTACTACCGATAGCACTATTTTTTCAAACAGGGTCAAAATTACAACATTTTTTAAGCATGACCTTCAAAACTCATACAATAGCTTAGAAAAA
>CBVK0100625966.1:0-15632 GCA_900067695.1 Picea abies | reverse complement strand
CTGGAAAAACCCCGGAGGGAAAACTAGTCCACAGATGATTTTATTAAGGTCAATTTAGGGCTCCTGTAACAAGGATAATGGCCTGCTAAGAGAATTATACACTACAAACAAACCTGAAGATTCATGTGCTATTGTATGGCCTCGTACTAATATGTTTCCCAATGCATCCATGACTGTCCCTTCTATGGGCCACGAATTGCTGTGACTTTCTCTTCTCTCACTCATGGATATTTTTTCCTATCTCCTCCAAGACCTGCAGGTGTGTATGAAAATCTTGTACAAAAAAATCCATATGAATCTCCTCTTCCCTTTGTTTTCTTCCCTTTGAAACCCACTTGTGGCTACTTTTTCTCTCTTTCCTTGTTGACCTGTATGACCTCTAGATGAAATTCCTTCTCCACATATCATGATATTGAATCACGGTCCTTTGGGATTCAACCCTCCCATTTATACTTGGATGAATTCTCTTCACCCAACGAGTGAGATCTCCTCACTTTAGTGTAAGAAAAAGTCCTTCTTTTCTCCTACAATCTCCTCACTTTAGTGTAAGAAAAAGTCCTTCTTTTCTCCTACACTCCTTATGCTAGAAAAAGTCCTTCTTTGCTATCCTCGATGTTGATCTCTCACCAATTCTCTCACAACTGCATCTCACACAAGTCACTACCTTGGTCTCTCACCAAGTCTCTTAGAAGTGCATCTCACACAAGTCCCTATCTTGGTCACTCACCAAGTCTCTCGACCTTAACCTCTCGCCAACAATCTCGATTGTGTTGGCTCTCTCAACACAAGTCTCTGACTTTGATCTCTCATCAAAAGTCACTTCTCCTATAGCCCAACCTTTATTTTATAGTCACAAGTTACAATTTATTTCTAATATTCAAAGCGATCTATGGTTGAGATTACTTCTCACACCCATTTAATCTTTAGATTACATGTTGCATGATAAGAATGTCCTTAAATAACTCAGTTTACTAATAAATACTATTTTACTTTAATTAATTCCTTCTAACTAAATTAAACTCAATATTAGAATATTTTTGACTACTTCCACATGCAAAACACATTCCTATGTGGAAGTACATGCCCGATGCTACCAAAAAATCAACATTCATATCCTCATCAATATTTATGAGCATGTCATCCAAATTTTTCTCTTCATCTCCTTGATCATGTGAATGGCTATCTCCATAGAATAACTTTCTCATGTTTGATTCACTAGCAAGTCCTTACAATGACTCTTTATCAATCAATTGTGTATGAACTTCCCTTTGATTACCTTTATTATACAATGTTTCCTAATCTTCTCTTAGAAAAAAATTTGAGGTTTTTCCTCCTTCACCTACCTCCATATTTATGAAAACTTCAAATGACTGTCCATCATCTTCCAAACCTGCAACCACACACAAATTATCATATTTAAAAATAGAAGGATTTCTAGTGCCATTTGATTCTTCTACTATCAAACCCTTATGTTGATCTGAACTTGTCCAATAGTTCATGGAACTCTCATATGATCTCTCATCAACATTCGTATCATCATATACTCCAAGGACTCATCCTTTATTTGGTTCACATGAATAGTGAAATTTCACTCCATAGTCAATTTCCTTGAGTTCTTTCCTCAATCTAGCACACAACCTATGCTTCATCTTCATTAGAAACATATTTCATTTCACTTTATTCTTCCTCAATATCCAACTATATCTCTAGTATTTCTCACTTTCATGTAGCAAATTCTCCAGATATTTGAGTTGTGTCTTTAACTCAACCATTTTCTTGTCAAATTCCTCATCAATCATCTTCCTTATAGTAACTTCTCTGGCATTTTCTTCCTTCTTCACATTGTGTATTCTTTTTTAACCTTTGTCATGACCATCAATAGTCATATCCTTCTCTTTCCTCATGAACTTCTCTTGTCGATTGTGAGCTACATCAAGCCTCATGTGTAGAAATTCTTCTTACCGGCTACCTAATACCACCTCAAGTTTCCTCCCGTGCTTGACCTCTTGGTATTATTGGTTCTCTCTTTTGGAACCTTCCAAGCATCCTCTTCTCTTCGATGGATTCTACACCTACTCACTTTTCTATGAGAAACTCTATTGTTATCCTCACTTCCACTCCTCACTTGCAAGGTTCTTTCTGCCAAAAGATTCTTCACTTGAGAGATTTTCTTGTTCTCTCTTCCTCTATTACAACTTCACTAAATGATACCAAATTGGTTTCTTCTACTTCTCCATTCAAACAAAAATATTTCATAAATAGAGTTATCTCAAGTGATAAAATGATTTACCTGCAGGATCCATTCCATAATCCAGTCTTTCAAATGTGTTTCTAACTCTACTTCCTTAGCTGGAATAGTCTCCAATCTGCAACACCTCACTATTCCTTTGTCTAGAGTTATGGTGATTCACGAAAATCCTATCCAAATTCAATTTTGGAATTGACCCTTTATTTGCAACATCATGTTGTAGATCTCACTCTCCTTTGAACCAATGTTTATGTACCAATTCCATATCCCTATAAAATTTAAATGAGCAGTCTAATTTATTTTCCAATGAACAATGCTCTGATATGAATTGATAGTGACCCACTAGGTTAGTTTTCAACACGTGCAGAGTTCTTGACTTAACTTTGCTATAGATTTAAGCTCAATATTCTCTCAATTATTTATATGCTCCCAAAAACCCTCTGTTAATAGAGACAAAGTTCTTTGTATCTCAGACTAGTCCCTATCGTTGTTGCAACTTTACAATGCTCAAATACAATCCTCATCACTTTCATGAACAACAACGAGAACATTGTTCTTAAACCCAAGTGATTATCTTGTCTAGCTCAAAGATCCTTCCTATCATCATGGCCAATGGCTATGACCAGGTGCTTATCTTTTCCAAAACCATACTCCAGAACCTTGTGCTTATATTCCTAACACTTTTCCAATACACGTTCAACCTCGACCATCGATATCGTCTCCCAATTGACCATTGGATTATTCCTCCTTTCTATAATGGATAATCATTGATCCTATCCTGATCAATGGTCAAAATTATCTCACCATGTTTCATCTCCTCTGTGGATGCCTTTACGTTAGCATGATGTATCTCGTCATAAGGACATTTCACACTTCTCATCAAACAAAAAATCTCAATGGTCATAGTCCACCATGATTAGTACCATTGGTCAATATCTATTATTTTGAACCTCCATCATCGATATTTATTGAACAACTACCAATTTTCATCTTGGGGTTGCCTACGTGGACCTGCCACATGTCACATGATGACTAGGCTTCCACGTGTCACCTAAATTCATGACTTTCGCATGGACCAATTGCCAAATAGACATTGACATGTTTCACTTCCTAAATGGACTATGTGTCACTCCCTTAGTGGATTTCCTTACATCCACGTGACATTTGTCATCATTGGGACCTTATAACTTTCCATCCCTCCAACGCCTTAAAAATTCCAATGTCGACGGTCTGCTATATGGAGGATTGTTGATATTTTATTTGAATATTTAATCTTTGTCATCTGATCCTTCCTATGTGGGCCACGCCAGAACCACATGTGTAACCACAAAGACGATTAAATGAATTCCATGTATTTCAATCGCTATACCGTGGGGTCTCAGACTTCTTTATGTTAAGCTCCTCATACTTCCTAATTTCCTATTAAATTTCATTCATCGATTTGGCTCTAGAATGGATGGCCATACCTTATTCTAAACACTGATTGTTGGGACTTTGTAGAATCCTTCTAACTTTGATCCAATGGCTTCTATTTGTCATCAGAATGATCTAAGGGTCGTGATTTCTTCCTCTATTATATCACTTGTCTATGGATCATCGTTGATCCTTTCAGTGATCAATGATATATCTTCTTCTTCTCTAGAATGCAATTCCTCCTTATCATTTTAACCTGTAACACTTTCTTTCACTGCGCCCGAACCTACACAAAATTTTTATGAGAGTCTGATATCTACTTTGATATCATATTTAGAGACATAATGAAGTCAGTAAACAATATTCACGCTGATATATAAGACTAATAAACATATGAATTCCATTAATGAATCTCTGTACATAAATTACACATGGCCTTCTTGCCTTCCTTAGCCTGATTTACATTTAATTGGCCTTTGTTCAACCTTTTGGCCAGAACTGGCCTTCTACTCACACACAATATCTTGTTATATCTAACTCAATTAAACCCTTTGTCTGATTCCTCAATGCCCATAGGATTACAAAATATATAGTACAGGGATGAAACTTGAATTAGTTCAGATCCACAAAATCCTCAACTTACAAATCCCTATGATCATTCACTCATCCCCTAATATCTCTCTCTATATCCCTATAAATCTTGAGATCTTCTTTACAAGGAAGATTCAATTACATTCAAATAAATACCAATCCAACTAATTATATCCTATGCATTCTTCTAGAATTCAATTAAGCATGGGAAAATTACAAAAAAAAAAATTAAGGAACCCACTGCCTTTGTAAACTCAAAAGACCCCTAGGTCTAGTCATCAGGGTTGACCTTCAAAGAAAAATTCCCATGCATGACATCTAGTTACTAGTATATCATCCTTTATCCTAAGTGTTTCTATATGGATTTCGCACCAGACTAAAGCATGGTCCTCTAAATTCAGTCTTGTGAATCGTATATTTTGTTCTTCATCTATATGGTGAAATATGAAATAAAATTCTAGATTTTGAAACTAATGATTCAATTTTAATGCATCGATATCACCCTGGTATGTATTTATCTTTGCTTTTACTTCCATATTGAATAAATACTATGAAGGTTTTATGGTACTGGAACTCGAGTTTTCTTTATCGGGATATTTTTGTGACCATGATTTCCCATCTGATCCAATCTCTGAGTTTGATCCTCCAATTATTTTGAATTTTTTGATAAAGTGGCCTTGAGGAGAGACATATTGTGGGATATGTCAGTGACTTTATCTCCGAGCCACACAAATCTATCATCTACTAGATCTCAAGGGTTGCTATGAATAATATCATCAACCATGGCTAGGGTTATGAGACTTCTTAGAAATATTCATAAATCCTTGCAAGTTTCCACGAACACATGTTGATCTCTTTTCCTATAAAGGAAAAATAGCAAACATTGAGATAAAATCTTGTGGGAAAAAATAAAGAGTCTCCTCATTTTTATAGAAGTGGTAATCTTCTTTATTGGTATATGTAAGATTCTTCTTATGACCTTAGATGCATGAAATAGAAAACCACAACAAATGATCCAATATAACTCCTATATATAGATTTACACACTCTTATATACATATGCACAAACTCTTATATACAAATGTAATTTTCAAGCACACCATCTTCTTTCAACAAATAGTTAGAATTCCTTTCAAAATAATGGGTACCCACACTCAACTATAACTTTGCAAGATGAAATATATAAAAATTATGAACATGTCATAAAATAACTTTAAAGGACTTCTACAATAATATAAAATGAACTTCTAAAGAATCATTTTCTCAAGAAGTCATTGATACATCATCACACAGATTCATAAAAACAAAATGACACTTGAACAATTCTTTTTGAGATAACTTAATAATAATATTCGAATTGTAATAATTTCAACAATTTCTCAAACAAGAGGTATGGAATAGGATTAACAAGGTCTCAATGATAATTAGATAAACTAAAATAAACTACACTTTCTTTTTACAAGCAAAGATTTTTCTCCTTTGGAGTTGTAATATCATGAAAAATTACTAGAATAATTTAGAGAAATATATGATCAGACCCAGATCTTCTAGTTTCCAAACATACATTGAAAACATGATGGAAATAATCAAGTGGAAGGAAAGATGAAGGATAAAGTTGAAAAGGAGAATTCACAAAATCCTAGAAAGGCAAAACTTGCTTTCAACAAGATTCCATCATTGCAAAAAAAAAACTTAATCAAGATTGTTGATCCTTTGAATATGTTTCTCATATTATTTTATAATTGTATCTTCATCTTCTTGGATATTTTAGGGTTAGTTTTATGGTTTTATTTTGCCCTTTGTAATTTTGAACTTATATATATGTCCCACCATATGGTTATAAGTTCATAAAGTTTTTTAATAAACCATTTTCAAAACTTAATAAGGTATCAAGCTAGAAATAATCGTGTTTTTATTTTAATTTTAAGGGCACGATAACTATAATTTTAGCCAAGGAAACTATGTTCAAGTTGGTTTTCATGTCTCTAGCTTTCCAATGATATATTGTTCCCCCATCTTGGACATTAAGATAAAATGTTATGCTTTTCAGAAGATAGGCACTCAACAACTATTGATTTATTCTTCACATAAAGTTTGTCCCTTGATTTATGAGTCCATATTATTTATCTCACTTTTGTTGGTGGGAGTCTCTCATATCATGTTTATAAACAAATTGTATCCCCATAATGTTTTTGTATGAAATAGAGAGATCCATGGAACCTTATCTATCTTGTGCATAGTATATCTTTTGGTTTCCACCTCACCACCTAATCATCATGCCAAATCACTGCCCAATAATTCATGTCCAACAAATATCATCTAAGTGTCACCTAAATACAGTTATATTGCACTGCCACGTATCCAAATGTTCCAGATAAGGGGGAGGGGAATAAAACTTAGAAAAATAAATGAGAAAATAACTAAATTTTTGGGTTGTGCGAAGAAATAGGAGATGAGCGTAGCAGTTAGTAAATCTTAGAAAAAATGGATTAGAATATAAACCAAGTGTTGAAATAATTGTGCAAAGAAACAATTCATGTGTTGAGGTAGAGTTGTGTGTAAAAAAAAGTATATGGGAGGGAATCTCCGCACATGATAAATCATAAAAATGGATAAGTCTTAAAGGGGTAAGGGTGGAAGAAGTGTGGAGGAAAAGGTTACGTGCGAAGGATGGAGAAAATATTTGGAGTGCAGAATCTCCACACAATACACGTCATACACAAAGATTAAGTTTGAAAGGGTTGATTGAAGTAAAAAGTAAAAGGTGAAGTAACATTGATTAAGTATGTAGGGTGAAGTAAGGAGTGCAGAAGATAAGCCAATGTTGAGAGATAGAAAATGTAAAAGGAATAAGTATGGAAATGGAAAATTTAAATGGAAATCAAAATTCAAAATGGACATGGACATGGACATGGACATGGAAATGGAAATGGAAATGGAAATGGAGAGAAAGGAAAATTATTAATTATGGAGTATGGAGATTAAAGAAAATGTCGAGTAAGTTTTGGGGTATTTCGAAAGATGGAGAAAATTGGCAATATCTTAGGCATATTTTCTCTATTTTTTATTCTGTCAAATGATGGATGAAGGTGACACATAAGGATATTCAATGATAAGATTGAATTTTTTTTTTTATATCTTTTATTATCTTTTTTTTATTTTCTTCTCTTTTGTTCAAAATAAAAACCATCCCCATTGTCCTTTCATGAAGAAGAAATGCAATACTGAAACTAATTACTAATTATTCAAACTTGTTGGGTCTTCATGATAAATAGGTGGATGGTATTTGACACTTTCCAAATTTGAAATTTTTTGTCTCCTTTTGAATGAGGCATACTTTCAAATATGAACCCCAATCACCTAGTTTATGGTTGTCAAGAAAACACATCAACATATGTATCCAACTTTGGGACAAAAACCCCCTATGGGTTGCCGAGAACACTAGACCAAGACCAGATGCCTTATGTATTGGGATATAGAGTCATTCCTTATCTATTGGGATATCTATCTATGAAATGATTATTAGGAAAACATTATTGAGAGAAAAAAATTATATACATATATGAGGAAACAAAAGTCTACCTACCCTAACTTAGATTGCAAAAAAATGTTACTTTCTAGTATAAGCAGCCTTCCAATATATGCATATAAATAAAAAACTGATATTCTTTCTCGCTTCCATGATTGGAAATGCTGGTTAATTGGCCATGTTTTGGAGATATTATTCCATCATACAATTACCATCCTATCATGGTGAAGATGAAAAAATAAATTATCGTTGAGCATTTATGGAGAACTATAGGTATGTCTTTTGTTGTTCACCAACAATCTCACTGTCTTGAAAAATAAAATATACCACCCACAAAACCTCTTGCTACAAATTACCCCCCTTTTTTTATGATGGGAAGATATCTTCTTCATTAAACTCTAGTACGAACAAGAAATCATTATCTTGGAAGTTCAATGTAAATTCATAAATTTTATCATCACTTTTGTTGATCACATGCTTACATCCGTCTTTCAGATTTCTATAAATTAATCGTGGCCATTGAGAACCCACTACAACATTTTCATCACAACCATATTGAATCAAATCTTCATGGGTATTATGTGTAGGTTCAAAAAATCCATCTTTAAAATCATTGTCAACATTACTCTGAGATTGACCATATAAGAGGTCATAATTTCATTCCAATAGAACATGTGGAAGATGGTATTGCTCATGAGTTGAGACATTAGGATTCTCACGTTCTTCTTCGGGAACATAATCTAATATAGACAAATTTTACATATTTCATAGGATTTCTATTATAAATCCATTTCTCCATTGTCTTGGAACCATATTAGAAAATTTAAGAGATCAACATCGCTTTTAGGGATATTTTCCTCAATGACTTGAGCTTTCTACATTAACTCTTTCCAGCTACACTTTCCTTCTTATTTCAATAAAAGTATCAGATTCATGGGTAAATCATTTTCATAGCAGCTAGAAATGATGAAATCTTTTGGAAACATTTCTTGAGTAATCTCATTAAGGACTTTCATAAATATGAAAGTGAAACTTTTAAGTGTATTTTCCTCATTCATCTAGATTTCAACCAACCTCAAGAAAAGAGAACATGGATCTATCTTTCATAAATATTTCTCAACAAATAAATTTTCTAATACGTCCCAACTAGTGATGATTCTGGGAATAAATAAAGAAAACCATTCACTAACATTTCCTTTTACAATTAAAAAAAACAATCATCATGCAACATCATCTTCAACCACATTAAAAATATCACAAACATATGCAAACTTAACAAAATTCTTCTCCCCATAATTTAAACTATTTCTGAAGAACATGGGAAACTTGTCCATGGAAATATTTGGCATGAGATGAATCTCCTTGCAAATTGAGGGGAAAACTATGCAACTAATTATTTCTTTGGGAACTGTAATGAATCCTATTACAATCATTTTTTTTAAATTCCATGGATAAACTTGTATTTGTACTATTATACTTAGCATTTTTCTTGTAGATAGTTGATTAAATGTTTATGACATAAAATTATTTAATACTCTTATCTTATTGTCATGGTGTTTCCATGACAAGATAAAGACTAATTGATGCTCAATACCATATGTCAATTGTTCCATCATATTGATAGTCAACTTTACATGATTCTTCACTTCTTCGTAGGTATTGCAACATAGTTTAGTATTTTTTATGTTATATGTTCATTCATATAGTAACACTATATTACACATCCTTAACCTTGTAAACAAATTCTCTTATTTGCAAGAACAAGTTATGGTTATAAGGGTTGGAAAAGACTTGTATTAATTATAGGTAAAAAATCATTTTTTCTTTATTTAAACTCTTAATATACCATGGTTCATAAGAACTATTTATACTATGATCTGAAAACTATATACTAGTTATCAATTTAACTTGAAAACTATATACTACTTATCAATGATTTAACCAACCCAAATAAAAAGTTTATATCTATAATGAATATGGATTTCAACTCATTTCTCTAAATCACAATCCAGAAATCACAATATATGGATTTCAACTCATTTCTCTAAATCACAATCCAGAAATCACAATGTATTAATTATGGAAAAAGCATGTTATTGATATAACAATGTTATAATGGTATTTGTGGAGTGAATATACTATTATCCTTTTTAATATCGTTTAACTCACCCTAGCTCTCAGCCTTAGGGTCTCTACGACTACAAACACAATGATACTAGCCTATCGAGTGGTGGGTATTAGAGCCATTTCTCTGATCTACCAGTCATAGGGTTTCAACATGTATCTTTTGGGTTTTCCATAATACTTTCAAACCTAAGAGATAGAATTTTCTAAGGTAATGTTGGAGACAACGTCGTTGATTTATACAATTTACTAGCTTATGATTATTCCTGGTTCTCTTTATTTTATAGATTGAAAAAAAAATCATTTACGTTGTTTTCACATAAGTTTACTCTACATTTGGGAACAAACGATTGGTATTTGGACATGTGCGTTGGTATCTCAAATTTACAAGGTAAGGAATGGCATTGTTTACAATATATAATTTTAAGTTTTGTTCTTATATAATAGTCATACATTCTTAAAAAAAAATCGATTACGATTTTTCTACAGGGTTTGTTGAAACCCTTGGGATGCATTTTTTTCCATGGTCATCATTACCAGGTAGTGTAATCCTGGTCCATACCAATGAAATTTAAATAAATATCAGTGGTAATGCTAAGTTAAGTGGTCCATAAGTTAAGTGGTAATGCTAAGTTCAGAAGTCGTACTACCGAGGTGGCATAATTTATTTCTCTACCTGAGACATGCACGAGCTCACTACTTATCATATTTTAATAAAAATAGCCAATATACCATTTGTATTATTGTTTTGATATAAGAACTGTTTATTATTTGTCCTGTTTATTGGAAGGACCAAATTGTCGTATATAAATTTATTTTAAAGTGTGGGAACTATATACATTTCCCTTCTTGTTTTAGTCGATGGGTCAAGGATTTTCATTTGATATAAAGGTTTATATTTACTCCATTGATTTTTCTTTAATCCTAGTCGACATGGTCGATGGCTTCATAGGCTCTCTCCAGGATATTACCATTATATTTCATAAGGTGACGCTCAGGTTTTAGTATCTCATTATATTGTGTTAAACATTGAGTCTTTATTTTATTCTTATATATTATTATTATCTTTGTAACATAATTTGTGTTTGATGGTTCTCTGGTTATGAAATATTCATTCATTATCATAGTTTTGATCCAGTTAAAGGTTATATGCATTAATCTTTTTTACTTTCCATAATGTATACTACTCAATAAATATTCTTATATATTTTTGAGTAACTATTCTTGAAAAGAAAACCATACACAGAAAATATTTAACATAAATAACTAACTTTGCAATAGGTGTATTGTGTATATCTAGTTCTATATATTTCCAATTAAGAATACTTTATTTCCAATTTTCATCACTTGATTAATGAAATTTATTTGGTAATAGAAGATAAACTAAGTATTTATTTTCTTTCTCATTGTAATATAAGTAAATTTCCTCTTGCTCTGGTAAATGGTTAAACATCTAAAGGTTTTCATTCTATATCCATGCTTGATAATTTCTTATTACCAACAAATAGAAAACAGATACATGCGTGCACCTTGTTTTCTTGTTGTAATTATCATTCATAATCAAGAAAGAGAAGAAAACATAACAAAAGAATAAAAAATATATGACATGCATTAATATATAGCAACTAAGTATAGAGCTAGTTCCTCCCAACCATACACATAAACAACCAATGTTACTTGTTCTTGTCACTCCCAAGCCTAAATCATTATTCCATGGGGACTGAAATTGTATAACCTTATCCATATTTCTTAGCGTTTAGTTCTTCTCAGAACCATCAAACTCATTTCATAAGTACTCAACAACATCCTTCCTAATAACATACTTGTGTTTTAATAGCTTTTCCTAGGTCTTTTCAAGTTGGCCTCATCCATAACCCTAGGGAATATTCTTGGCCAACTTTTGTGCTAGCTTGTTCCCTCACATCCCACACCTTTGGAAGTAGGGTTCCACTTGTTGCACGGACAATAATTTACTCTAGTTGATTTTATACTTTTCACTCACCCATGGAATAAGGATTTAATCTTTGTAACTCGATTCTCAAATCACTTTGTTTCATTTTAATTAAATAAATTGAAAAACAAAATTTACAGAAATATTCATCATCAATTTTTATGACGATATAGTTCCACATAAGTATTTTCCAATACTTTTACAACATAAACTATCAAGAAATTAAATGTTTAAATGTTTGTAAACTGAGGGACCTCACATCCTCTCCCCCTTTAATTGAACACCATCCTTAGTGCTCCAATCTGAGCGTATCATCTCTCAAGCAGAGATGGGTATGCCTTTCTCATGGATTCATCCATCTTCCAAGTATCCTACTTAGGAATAAAGTTCCTCCACTACACTGTAACCTAAGAGATGGCTCAGTTCCACAACATAATTTCCTTCCTCTCGAGAATATGTAGCAGTTCCACCTGAATCACATTCCAATTTAGAACATGAGTTATATCATATAAATACTTATTTAATAATGAAGCATGAAATACATTGTGAACTTTTAAACTGGATGGCAGTGTGAGCTAGTATGTCATTGGCCCTACCCTAGGGAGCACTTGAAATTGCTTGCAAAAACTTGGTGCCAACTGGGTACTTTTTCCCAAATTTTAGTGCACTATTAGTGGGCCTGAATTTAACATAAAAATGATCTCCAATATTAAATTTTGTATGTGTTCTTTTCAAATATGAAAAACTATTTTTTATGTCTTTGCAATTTTCAAATTTTGTTTTTCCTTTTGTACAATTGTTTCCATTTCTTTTAACATATTTGGGACCAAGATAATCCTGTCAACTAGGCTATCCCAACTAACATGTGTTTGACACTTTATGCCATACATTACCTCAAAGGGAAGCATCTTTAATAGGGCTTGATAACCATTATTGTATGTAAACTCAACCAATTGAAGGTACTCCTCCCACTTTGTGGAACAATCCATCACATACATCTGTAACATATCCTCTAAAGTTCGTTTTGTATTTTCATTCTAACCATGAGTTTTAGGATGGTATGTGATACTAAAGTTCAACTAAGTATCTAAATCATTGAACAAATCTTTCCAAAAATTTTAGGTGATTTTTTTGTCCCTATCTAAAATTATAGTCTTTGCTATACCACGCATAGTAAATATATATTTCATGAAGATTTTAGGAATATTTAATTCCTTATGAGTTGATTTTGCTGAAATAAAGTGTGCAATTTTAGTAAGTTTGTCTACTACCACCATAATGGAATCATTTTGTTTCTTATTTTTAGGTAGCTTTGTAATAAAATCCATGTTGATTAATTCACATTTCTACTCAAGAATGGGTATTGGATGCAATAGTCATGTTGGGTGATAGTGTTCATCTTTAACTTGTTGGCACTCAAGGCACATAGCAAGATATTCAACCCTTTTAGTTTTCATTTCAAGCCAAAAAGATTCATTTTTCAAAGTTATTGTAGTCTTTTGGTAGCGTGTGTGACCAGAATTAGTTTTCTTATGTACTTCATCCAATATTAAAATTTTCAAATACACATTGTTTGGAATGCAAATTATGTCTTTATACTGCACTAAATTGTCCTAATTACATATGAATTTTGATTCTTCTTCAAATGAATCATTATTATGTAAGTTTTCCCGTAAATTTTTATAAACTTCACCATTTTTTTCTATTGATTTTATTTTTTATTTTAGATTAGTTTTCATATTACTGCTATAAATTGCAGTTAGTTTTCTATTGAGTGCACCTGCTATTTTATTCTCCTTTCCCTTAATTTGTTTTATCTCAAATTCACATTTACTTAGGAAATATAAACAACTTGCATGTCTTGCATTCAAATTTTGTTGATCGAAAAAGTATTTTAGACTAATATTATATGTTTTTAGAATTAATTTTCTACCCACTAAGTATCATTGCCACATCTTTAAATCATGCACAATGGAAGTTAGTTCTAAATCTTGCATTGCATAATTATTTTTTTGAGCTTTCAGTTTCCATGACTCATAACCAATCACATAATAATCTTTTAAAAACACTCCTCCTAATCCTTCTTTTGAGGAATTAATACACATCCCTAAATCTTTATGTGGATATTTTATCTTCAGTATATGTGCCATTGTTAATAATTGTTTTATCTTTTCAAATATCTCTTGACAATTTTTTGTCCGTTTAAATATGATTCCTTTCTTTTGTAAATAATTTATTGGATAAGCAAGTTTGGAGAACCCTTCTATGAATCTATGCTAATAACCTGTGATTTCCATAAAACATCAGGCATCTGACACATCCTTAGGAACTGAATTATATAGGATGTCCTTGACCTTTTCAGGGTCAACTGATATTTCTTCTCCAAAAATTACATGCCCCAAATACTATACCTTGGCTTGGTAAAATTCACATTTATTGAACTTTGCATAAAGTTGGTGCTTTCTAAGGGTCTGCAAGACTATTCTCAAATGTTCTCCATGATCTTCTTTACTTTTTGACTAGATTAGTATATCATCTATGAACACAGTTATGCACTTTTCTAGATACTTTCTAAACACTTTGTTCATCAAATACATAAATACAATAGGTTCTTTTCTTAAACCAAAAGGTACCACTCCAGATTCATAGTGTTCATATCTAGTTTAGAACACAATTTTATGAATGTCCTCCTCTTTAATTATAATATGGTGATATCCGGACTGCAAATCTATCTCAGAGAAAATATTAGCTCATCCGACGTGATCAAACAAGTCATCAACATGGGGAAACATAAAAAAAAAATTAATAGTCATCTTGTTAAGTTTCATGTATTCAATACACAATCAGAAGGTTCCATCTTTCTTTTTGACAAACAAAACTAGTGCTCCCCACAAAGACACACTGGGTATGATATATTCTTTATCTAATATTTCTTGAAGTTGCATCCTAAGTTCTATCAATTCTTGAGTACTCGTTCAGTAAGGTTCCTTAGACACTGGTGCACATATGGGTACTAAGTCTATGGTGAAATATATGTATCATCTAGGAGGTAATCCTAGAATTTCCTCCATAAACACATCCTGAAACTCTTTTAGTATTGGAACCTTAGTTAAAAAAAAATCATTCATTTCTGCAATATTTTTTTATATGTGAACAACATAAATATTACAACCTTTCCTTGCATTCCTTTTTAATTGTAAAGTGAATATTCTCCTTACTGACACTCCCAATGGTATTCCTTCCATTTTTCTATTTTTTCCAAAATCGTCTATATGGCTAAAATATATGTCATGAAAATTTACAATAGATACATGTTTCTCCAACCAATCCATGCCTATGATAATATCATAAGATCCTACTAGTAAAATATTTAGATCTAATATAGTATCCATTCCATCCATGTTTACTGAACATTCTTTTACCATTTCAACAACTTTTCTTTTTGTTCATGTAACTAACTGAACTAGTCAAGATTTCTTATGTTTGACTTTTTCCAGTTTACAGTTTTCTACCACTGTAGGTGAAATATAAATCAAAATTACACTAGGGTATATTAATATAAATACAAGTTTATGATTTAACATACCTTTTGTCTCCACCATAGAAGATTTGTTGGATTACTTAGGGGGGGGGTGAATCAATAGTAAAGCAATTTAATCCCTTTTCACCATAAAATGCAAGTTTTATATAAATGTAGCATTATCAACCAATAATTAAAAAGTAAATAAACAATGAACAAATGAGAAATCATACACATACACAGTACAACAATGTTT
>CBVK0100625894.1:0-15188 GCA_900067695.1 Picea abies | reverse complement strand
ACATTTTAATAGGTCTTGGACTAATATTTCTATCTATTTTTGTTTTATGATGATGGGAGTATCTGTATGGTCTAACCTTGACTGGACTTGATCTTGGTTTAACTTCAATTATATGTTCAATTCTTCTTTGTGGTGGTAATTCCATGGGAAGGTCTTGAAATACCTTCTTGTGTTTTTGAATTAGATCTTGGATTTATGGAGTTTTGTAGTCATCCTGTTCCGATTCTTGTGTTTCCATTTGGTGGCATTGGATAAAATAGGTAGTTGCTCCTTTTCGGATAATCTTTTCCATCTGTTGAGATGATACAATTTGTGTTTTGGGAGGTTGAAAACCATATAATTTATACCTTTGTCCTTGCCACTTGAATTTGATGAAATTCTCTTGGTGATTGACTAAGTATGTGCCTAAGGTTTGTAACAATTGGACTCCTAAAAACCATGTCTACTCCTCCCAGGGGTACGGTGTAGAGTTCTGATTCCAAATTGAAATATTGAATTTGGAGTTTCACCTTATGGAATTTTCCTACATTTTCATTTTTTTACCATTTGCAACCATTACCTTCATGTCTGGAACTAGATATACAAATAATTTGAGGTTCCTTGTAACGTTGATGTCGAGAAAATTATGGGTACTTGCCGTGTCGATTAATATTGTGACATTATCATTCTTGATGTGTTTTTTTAATTTGAGAGTTTGTGGTTGGATAATGCCTTTGATGGTTGCGAGTGATATTCTTGGTGTGTTGTCGCCCATGAGGTTTAACATGTCATTTTGGCTATTTTCCATTTCTTCATTTATTGATTCTTCTTAATTTGACTCATCAATGTTTTCTTCTTCACAAGTATATCATTTTTTTGACTTCTCTTCTATCCGACACTTGTGTCTTGGGTGCCATTTCTCTCCACAACGTTTACATTTTCCTTATTTTATTCTTTGGGTATCCAAATTTCTTATTTTATCTTCTCGTAGGTTGGGTGGTATATATTTTTAAATTTCTGTGTTTGTGGTCTGAGGTTGTTCCTTCTTGAATAAAACTTGCCGATTCTTGATTGGCCCTCTAGTTTTTCTTTTGCTACTTTTGCCTTGCATCTTGCTATTTCAAAAGCTGTAACCTCATGCAATTTTAACTCATCTTGGATATGTGGATTGAGACCACCTATGTAAAACTGGAGTAATTTATTATCAGATAATCCAAACACTTCAGTGGAAATGGATTCCCATTGGTGTGTAAATTCATCTATGCTGCCTTTTTACTATAACCTGGTGAGTTTTGAGAAAAAAACTTTTTTCAGAGATGCCCTGTAATCTTTAAAAAAAATCGTTTTTGAAAGAATTCCAATTGTATGACTGGAGTCTTCCTTTCCACCATAGGTACCAATTGTATGCAGTGCCTTCAAGGTACATGGATGCAGGTTTAACCTTTTATTCTTCAATTGTAATATTATGTATATGGGAATATTCTTCAGTTTTGTTAAACCATGTCACACATTGGTTATCACCTCCATTGTATTTTGAGAGTTCTATTTTGGCTTTGGGAGGATAAATCATTAAGGATTGATACTGTGATATAGGTTGGGGATTCGATATTGAATTGTAGGGAGCTAGTGGTGGCAGTGGTGGTGATGTGTTAGATGTTCTTGAGTCACTTGGCTGTGGTTGGGTGGCTTGTTGGTGTCCTGAGATTTTTATAAGATTTAAAAGCTCATTATGATTTTCTTCTTGATGTTGTGTTATCACGACTAGGATTTGCTGCAAATAATCTTTTATTTCTCCTTTTAAGTTTACCAAACCTTGCTGTAGGTTAACCCCGATCTCTTGAAAAATATCATCTTTAAGATCTTGTTTTAGATTATCTATGCTTTGTCACAATTCGATTCCGACTTCCGCTGAAATATTTTCTTTAAGATTATGGGTTAATTCTTATCTGAGTGCCTCATTGTTGATCCTTATTTCTTCTCTTATCTCATCATGAGTTTTTCGTATTGCCTTTTCCAGTGATTTTCAAGCGTTTTTACATTCTTGGTCTATTTTTTTGATTTGGTTCTTTAATTATGACACATTCCCGGTATTTGGAGGTGAATACTTCTTTGTAATTTTGACTGGAGTTGATAGATGCCCTTTTTTTTATTTATTTTTATAAAAAATTAATACTTTATAAATTAATTATTTTTTTGTTTAAAAAAAAAGAGTGTGGATTTTGTGGAATCGTACGACTGTACGGATGAAGTGGATAATCTGCAGTGATCAAGGGGACATGGCTGTCGGTGGATGTCAGGGGTATGGACAAGAAAAAACACGTGCAGTAAAAATTTTTTGCGGCACATGATAAGATGCGACCAACAGGGGAGGATGCAACGTATGGATAGGGGACATGGTTGAAAGGATTTTCAAGGTAGATGGATGGAAAACACCGAAGAAACAAGGCTGATAGGACTATCAGGGTGTATCAGGGTATGGATAGAGAAGGGCATGACACGGGTAAGGGACAATTGCGGCACAAAAACAAAATGGACAGAGGCATAGTGTGGGCGCGAGAAGGGATAGAGTGTGGGAATGAGGTAGGCTGTGATATGAGATAGAGGGACGGTGGTAGATACGGTTAATGGAGTTGTGGAGGAAAGGAAAAAAACACAACGGAGGGCGAACCGCTCTGATACCAATGTAGCATAGACACCGAAAAAGATAAGAGTTCACAAGATATATATAAATGTATATAATTAATAATGAATGTAAAAAATGATGCTTATTACAATGATGGGGGCCCATTTATATAATGGCCTCTATGCTTTTAATAGAGACGTGACCTTTGGTCATGAATTTTAGTTAATCTATAATTTATAATTTATTTGTTATTTATTATCTTACTTATTATTATTTGTATATAACACATGAACTGGAAATGAACATTGACATAAGTGTATGATGCAGGAAGAAATGATAGACTCTCCATAGTGACTGGAATAATAACCTTCTAGAGGAGTAACAACTATATGTAACTGGTTCAGTTTCCTAAAGTCATACTAACCCAAATTGTTGAGACTAATCTCAAAAATTTGTGCTTTATTCAAAGGTGACTCAACTACTGCTAATAATGGTAAAGAAGACTCATTCCCACACTATTTTTTTATTATTTTATTATTTTGTTTTTTTCACATTGGAAATCCTGAAAAAGAATAAAATAATGCTAAAATACACGGAGGAAACGAGTGTCGCGAGAATGAAAACTAGTTCCAGGCACACAGGACATACTGATGCTCAATGCAAGGAAGCATGTGTAGGATATGGACACTCGAGGGAATTTTTCCTCCTAGGGTAAAAGTATCAAATTGCAAAGGAAAAAATTGCAAGGATAACAACTGATGAGAATGCATAAGCAAATGGTTGAGCAATAACAAGATGAAACTAACATTAGGCTCAAAAGCACAAGGAGTCGAGTGCAATGCAATATTACAAATCAACACATAAGTATGGGAGTCCCATGGAAAAATAGTTAGAATAAGATTGAGAAGAATATGTGGTTTCAATGCAATGTCATTGTGAGACTAACAAGACTCCCAAGCCTAAGAAAAGTTTCGGCATGGGCACCAAAAGGAAAAGTAGGCGCTAACTAGGATGCCCATGATGGTATGCTCTACCAGGAACTGAATGACACTTAAAATCAGTTGGAAAGGTTTGTGTCACCAGTAAGTGGGGTTGACCCTAAGGAAAGTGTATAATAAGTCACTGATAATGCAAAATGCAAGGTGGAAAGTTACTACCCTATATGCCAGTGATGGGAACATTACCTTAATGAGTCAAAAAAATTTGACCAGCAGATACACAAATCCATTCTAAATATATTCCCTGCACAATATCAACTCAAACCATCACCTCGTACAATAATTCTGGTTCATTTAAGTTTTTTAAAACTAAAAATAGTAAAAATTATTGAAAAGTGGGTAAAAAATATTTTTAATAAGAAAAACTTAACCCAAAAACATTGTATTTTAGTTTTTACCAAATTAGGCAATTTTAGTAGGAAAATCTTATGAAATTTCGAAGACCATAAATGGAGCTATTGTTTTCATAATTCCTCATCGCCAGAACCAAGTAAACAATCTCTCATCCCTCTTCATTTCTATCCAAGATTTTTTCCTTTTCTGCAATTTATTTTTTAGCATTTTCAATTTACAAAATGGGTGGGCTCATACACACCTTGCTTTAGTACATGAAACATATACCCTACCATATACACATATATTCTTAATGGAATCCACGTATATACACGACTTCCATAATATATATGCACATATATGTACAAAATCCTTGAAAAAAGAGAATTAACTTATCTTTTTTTGTTTTGCAGGGCTCCAAAATGGTTATTGAGTGGAGGGATAAAGAACATGAAGATATTGAACAATAAATGATAGACAATCTAGAGGTATTAGAGGCTCTCCGTCAATGCGGTTTGAGGAAATTTTATGAATGCCCAAATATGTTGGGGCATAAAATATTCCGGAACCTCTTGATTAGTTACTGGAAACCAGACGTGGATGTGTTTATGATGGATGGTCAATCTCTTACCATAGTGGCAGATGAAATTTACTTCATTACAAGTTTATCTAGGCGAGGTGACTTAGTCAACCTCGGGACCCGAGTGGGTATTGGGATGACCATAGAGGATTACATAGCCTCCTATTTCACCCCTATGAGACAACGAGTCAGGAGTCAAGTCCCGATTTGTAACATAGAGGGCCTGAGTCTGAAGGTCATCTTGCAAACCATTACCAAGATTGTTGGATCAACCTTGTTGCACCAAGAAACAAGGCCACATATGTTTTATGCTGTTGAATGTTTGCATCCAATTATATATGTTTGGAGCACATATTTACTGTAGAGTATGAATACCCAAATCACAAAGCGCACAAATGGAAAGATGAAGAAATTGATATACAAAAACATCTTGTGCTACTTTTTCTTAAGATGGTACTCGCCATGATCCCACGAGTCTATATGGAACCCCATAGAATTGAGTACCCATGTTTACTGTGATGGTCCACCTTGATACATCACATGGGAGGTGGGAGACTTATAAATTCAGATGGAAATGCATTTTATGATTGGTGGCCATGTTAGATCATTGCGATTGATGATTATCCCTATGAGGGTATACATTTTTCCGAGGATCCAGATATGCATGTGCCTCCTGGTTTTGTGCTGGGTGATATTGGTAAGAAGATTTTTTAAATTTTGAAAATATTTAATTTTTATTTACTTTAATTATTTCAAGAGGTAACCCAATAATATTTTTGGCATGGATTAAAGCTAAAAAAATGTTATGAATGTGTAGATATCAGACCGAAGAGGCTAGAGGGGTACCCTCATCACCAACATAGAGCACGTGGTGAAGAAAAGTTAGGAGAATATGCCACATATATGGAGAGAATTTTGAAAAATTTCCAAAGAAATCAGGAGCGCCTCACTCAACAGATTCCCATGATCCAGATCGAGGACTTGCCATAGCATATGTAACATGAAGCAGTAGGTGTACCACGAGCCTGGGTATAGTTGTTCAAGCATCTGACCAACACCATAGTGTTTTATAAAGACTCACATGTGGGGTATGGGTCCTCAACATAGATAAAATATCATATTTTTTGTACCGACATATATAAATGGAAATTCAGGGCTAGAGGCCTAGATTTTGTAACTTATAATCCATATTTTCTACTTAATGGACATGGAAATAATATATACATATCTCTTTTTGCCTTGTTATAAATGTGTTATAGAAATTTTGTGTGTGATTCTGACTTTATATGTGTGACAAATTCCAACCTAATACATAGTTAGCGTATGCATCAAACATAGAATTTTCACTTCTAGAAACATGATTGTAAGTAATATAACTAAAATGTAGTTCTAGAAGACGTACCCACATGAATCATCAGAGCAATGTAGGATCATGCACATGGTATTGAACATTTAGATATGACACCACCAACTGGGAATATAAGAGAACCTCTAAAGAGGAGATACCATGCGGAATATCATATCTTAGGAGTTTGATCTTAGTGCTATACACATTCACATTATTCATTGTTGGACCCAGACAAGTGCCTTTAGATACAACCACTTGGACCTAAGGTGAATAAACAATCCATGTGGCAGAAGTGAGGTTACGAGTGTGATTGATTGTGCTATTTTCGAACCTGAGATGGAATGAAGACTCCAAATACATCTGCTAATCAAGTAGAAACACTATAAGCAACCGATAACAAAAAGAGAGAAAACAATACTATCAATGTGCAATAATTACAATGGGAAAACACCAGAGAAACGAGGCTCAAGCGTAGTACCTCTTGAGGTAGAGCCAATTTTTGGGACCTAGAAGCACATTACCCTCATAATCAGATAATTAATAGGCTCCCTTCCAAAGAGCATGCCTCACAATGTAAGGACCATGCCATATTGGATTAAACTTGCTTGCCCCTAATGCTTCCTTGTCTTGATCATAAACTAGAACCAGGGCACCCTCGAAAAAGACCCTTGGGAATGCCAACTTGCCATACTGAGACTTGAAATGATTTTTGTGAGTCTTGTTTTTTGTAGCAGTATCATGGCATTGCTCATCCAACTTCTCTAAATGGATGAGACACGCTTCTAAATATGTCATGTCAGGAAGAATCTCAATCATGATCTTTAATGAAGGAATTTCACATTTGGTAGGTATGACCGATTCCACCCCATGAACAAGTTGGAAGGAGAGAATCCCATGGTAGTCTTGACCGAGGTTCGATATTCCCATTATGCCAGATAAAACATCAAATTCCAATTAGATTTATTCTTATTGATAGTACATTGAAGTATGGTCTTGAGAGACTTGTTTACAACTTCTACCTGACCATTTGCTTATGGATAATATGGAGACAAATGCTCCTGCTTGAATCCCAATTTAGATGCTAACTATGACATCATTCGGTTCTGAAAGTGGATGCCATGGTCTGTGACAATCTCTCTCGAAACTCCGAACCTGGTGATAACCTAATTGAATAGAAACAACGTTGTTGTCTCAAAATTGTTCACAAAAGTAGGCATGGCCTTCGCCCACTTTATAAAGTAGTTGATGGCCACTATGATATAACAATGACTCCTAGCCGAAGGTGAGTGGAATTTGGTGAAATCAATTCCCCACTTCATGAAAGGACCAACGGTGCTGATGGGAAATAACAGAGCATGATGCATGCACATTTTTTGAGAAAAATATGGCAAGGATGACACCTTTTGACTGCCTCAACAAAATCCTTAAAGATCGTTGGCCAAAAGTACCCAATGTGCAATATTTTTCCAAGATAGATGACTTCCACATGCTCCACTATGACAATCATTAAGCACAAAATATTCTTCCTCATGGGTCAAGTAGTGATGAAGAATTGAATCAACCCCATGACGATACAAATTGTTGCCAATAATGAGGTAATTCTTCGCCTAATGGTGAATTCGACGTCGATCATCTTGTGAATGATGCGAAAAAAAACTTTAGAGTTTGGAGGTATACTAGAATATATCCATACCAAGGATTTATAGAAGTGATAAGGAAGAGATGCTCATTTGAAAATGAGTATGTAATTATAGTTTCCTCATCCTCTTGGGGAAACTCTGACATCGACTTGATGAAAACCAATGAATTTTTGGACTTGGTCAAAATGAACTCCAAGTCAAATTCTTGTAGAATGACAATCCACTTATTGTATTTTCCACTAATTATACACTGTGTGAGGACATATTGAAATGAATTAACATCCACAACTACAATGGTTTTCCATAGTAAGATGTAACTTCACAATCTATGGATAGTTTGAACATCTACCAATGCTAGCTTCTCGACATGTGAATAATTTAGTTCAAGCCCAATCATACCATGATTGAGATAATAGATGGCCTTCTCTTGCGTGCTATCATCTTCCTGAACCAATACCATGCTGACTATGGATTATGATGTTGCAATATATAACAAGAAATCCCTGCTATAGTCCATAGGATTGACTAGAGGGGCATAAATGAGAACATTCTTAAACGCATCAAAATCTCATTACATAAACTCGTCCCAAACAAAGGGAATCCTTTTTTTCAACAAACGCATAAATCCCTTGGTGATGTCAGCATAGTTTTCTATGAAGCGTAGAAGGAAATTATCCTTTCCTTGAAGACTTTGTAACTGATGAATATTTCGCGGGGGAGGAAATTGAACTAATTCCTCAACCTTTAACGAACCAACCATGATCCATTTGTTGGATATGATAAAACCCAACAGTCGCCCCAAAACAACGCAGAAGATGCACTTGTTCATATTTAACCGAATACGATAATAACAACATCTTTAGAAGATAAGCCTAAAATGTGTTGGATGATCTACCCTCTTGCGAGAGGGAGCAATGAGGTCATTTAGATACACTTCAAAATTGTGGTTCAAATCATGGAAAGTGAATGACATGGCCTGTTGGAACGCAATTCCAATTTTTTTGAGGCCAAATTGAATCTTCCTATACGCAAAACTCCCTCAAGGACATATGAACGTTGTCTTATGCTGATCCTCAGGATGGATATGAATATTATTATACCCAGAAAATCCATCCATAAAGGAAACAATTTTTCTTCCCACACACTCATTGATGATATGGTCAATGAAAGGTGTGGGGAAATTTTCCTTTGAACAAGCTTTGTTCAGATCGTGGAAATCCATACAAATGCATATGGTTCCTTTCTTTTTATCTATTGAAACAGGGTTTGACACCCATTCAGTAAGAGGAACCAGGTAATTAAACCTTCCTTAAGAAACTTTTCTACTTCATCCTTTATAGTTTCTTCCTTCCTAGGATTTACCGGTAACATGCTTGGCATTTTTGTAAGTATGAATCTCATGTTTGACAATGCAGGGGTCAATGCCCGACATTCCTCATAGGACCCGAAAAAAATATCATGAACTATTTAAATAAAGAGGTATACATACATATCTCTTGAGAAGAACAATCCTCACCGATAAAAACATTTTCTACGATGCTAGGGGTTTTAGAGATGTTGATTGGAATATTTTTTGATATATTAGCCATTTTCCCCTCAACATAAACATCGTGCTTTGCTAAGGAATTCACACATTAATTGACACATCCACTCACAACCAATCAAAACTCTCTTCTTTCGACTCAATTGATATCTAGAAGGAAATATGATCGATGATGCAGATCCTCCCATGGTCATTTTGGCCGTGTCATCACCTCTATAATATCTTTTTCAGAAGGTAAGACAGTGTTAAGGCAATGGAGAGAAGTAGAATAATTCTAAGCCTAAATGGGATTTGGAAACTGATCCTCGTAGGATCAAATTCTGCAGCATCTTGCTAGATTGCTAGATAAGCAATCTCTGTTATAAAAAATGGCATGGCCATCCCGACATACAAAAGACCTTCCACCAATTCACACAGTGATGGTAACACCCACATATCTTCAAAATATGTAGTTCTAAATGAACCTACCCATGCAACAGGGATCGAAGGGTTTGAATTTTATAGCCAACTGGGGTAGATCGAATGTACAAAATGGTGCTGAGAAATTGAAGTTTCCCATAAGTAAAGGATACATTCCAACACCAATCCTCTCAGTTTCCATCTGAGATTTTTCAATCAACAAGACCATAGATACTGGATTTTCTATGGATTTAGAGTGGTTGAATGACATCTTGTCTATCGTTACTATACTCTCTTCATGAGGGAAGCACAAAATTTGAAAAACTGATGAGACAACAACCATCATCACATAGTTCCAACTCCTTCCTAACAAAAGGTTATAGTCGAGTGGAGCATTGACTACTTCAACTTCAACAAAAACTATCTTCCCCCCTAACTGGATAGGAAAAGAGGAAATGAGATCGTGCAGTATAAATGATCGTACATTGAATGCAGTTAAAAGAGTAGGATATGGGGTAAGATTAGGGGAGCCAATTTATTTCCAACAAGACAATGAAATAACGCATGTCGAAGCGCCTTTATCAACGATAATTCTCTCAATAATGTGTTTCACATACACACCATTAATTTGGAAGGATACATGATAGGGAAGATGAGGCTTCACCTCTATAGCATCAAACTTCATAACGAGTTGGCTTGAAGAGTCATCAACCCCTATTATAGATAACAATGCAACTCATTATGAAGGGAAATTTTGTAGCACCTATAGGTCTGACATCACACATGGCGTCTGATCCATGTCCTCAATAATAGAATAGGTGGGCGTGTATCGAGCATTCAGGTTGTGTGACACATGATTATACACACATTTCAATATGTGTGGCATTATTTATTTCTCAGGATTCTCTATATGGAGAGAATTTTGAGGATCCTAAGTTTCTTTCCCCTTAGACGTCGACACAGGATTACCATAATCACAAGTTCTATTAGAGAAAATAAATTCCTCCACTTTCTTATGGTTCACCATATTGATGAACAACATTGATCCATCTGACAATGGTGCATTTTGGGTGCTCCTTTGTCGATTTCCACCAAAAGAGCCTGTTTGCAAGTTCTTTTTGTGTGGAAATGGGTTCTTCAGCACAACATGCTATTGGTAACTAGAAGGTTTTGTGCCTCTTCCATATTTGGGTACCGATGAGTAAGATAATCCTCACTGAAAGCTTGCAAGGGAATTTCACCTTCTTCTTCTCCTTCTTAGACCTTCCAACATTTGCATCAGATTTTTATTTTTATTATTGTTATTTCCACCTCCTTTACTATCTTTTCCTTTCTTATTATTCCCTCTGAGTTGCTAGGTGACTTTTGGGGCCATCAATTGTACAATGTGAACATCCGATGAATGGATGGTGGAAATAGTCAAAGCCATGGCTTGACCAGATGTAGATGGATGAATGGTCATCTATTACATCTGGTTTGTAACCATATCTGAGATAGTTCTTTTTATGGACCCAACAATGCCATTGATACGTAGTCTGGGCTTCTCTTTCGAAGGATCGAAACCGGGTCATGACACATCTAGTATAATATCGTAAAGGATCCTAGATTGTGAGTAGATTAAATCTAGTTTTTGGGCCCTAAATATTTCATCTTCTTCAAAGGATACTCCTAATGTAGATACACATTTAGAGATTTAAGGCAATAAGGACTTGAGGAACCATTCCAATAAGAACTTAAGAGGGACCTTGGATTTTATTAGCCTCTTCCTCCAATGCCACTCTTGGATATGATCCAATATGTGAGTGGCTTTGTCCTATCTAAGTGTGAATAGGAGGTCTATGCCGAGATTGTACTAGATAGGAAGCTAGAAGTGGTTGAGGAAAACCAAGACCATATTGTGAAACATGTGAAATAATGAACTGTCAAGTTCAATGTACCATTTCATTGCGACTCCCATAAGATTATGCTGGAAGAGACGAAGTCAGATGGAATCATCATTTAAATAATTTGATAAACACCATAGATGGAAAGTCATCACATGGTCACCCGAATCCTCACTAGACTTAGCTTTGAATTTTGGAATTTTGGAATGTTAGAAGGAAATGTGGTGGGGACTGGAGGCCAACTTAGATAATGGAAAACCAGATCGTTCATGAGTTTTGATAGGTTAGGAAAGTTTAATGTTTCCAGAAAAGTTAAGCTCAGTGGGGGCCCATAATTCCAACTATCTGAGTTGGAACTTTTGGGTTGGGTACATGCCAGAAAAGAATAACCTAGGTAATTGGTACTAGCACCATGTTTCCAGGAAAAGTTTGCAGATGGGCCAGGGTTTTGAGTAAAAAATTGATGAACTTGGTTATATGGAGGAAAACATCCACCCATATGGTTCACGTAAGACAAAGTAGGGTTTCCCCCTACTGACATCCCTTGTGAAGGGAAACTCCCTTACATTGGATATTTCTGACTGAGAAAGGGATTTCCTCTTGACGACATCCCTTGTGAAGAGTAATATCCCATCTGTAGATGAAGACAACATTGTTTTATTGTCCTTTCCATACAAAAATATTTAGTTTTGGGAGGGGGGGAGGGAAGAAACACTGCCATCTGGAGAAGAATGAGCTACCCCACAAGAACCTACAGTAGAACAAGTTGTTGTAGAAACCATTCCTACATGTTGTCACACAAGAAGACACAATTTTTGGTATGTACAACAACAATTATTAGTGTGTAAACAACAACCATAATTTTTCGGCATAAGAAAGCCCTATTACTGTTACACAAGAGCAAAAATAGGAAGTTCTATTGCTGTTACACAAGAATGAGTAGCAGGTCACAAAATATCATGATGTCATGAGTTATGATTTATTGTTTCTACTCCTATTATAACATTGTTGCTGTTACTATGTTTTTTTTTATATATTATGTGCATAAATTGATTTGTTTATATCTTGATATTTGTGCATCATATGGTCATGATTTTTGGTGAGGAAAAGCAATAAAATAGGACAATAATGCTTGCGAAATTTCATAGAAAAGTAGTTGTTAATTTGAGAGAAAATGGCTAAAGCTTGTTGCTACTCCTGTAACACTCTTGTTCCAACTCACCGGTAGTAGCTTATTTTCTTATATTTTGAGGATCATGAACCAGATTATTGTGATTTTCTATGGAAAAAGACATTAAATTGGGATAAACACAACCACCAAAAATCTCCTTAATCCAGATTATTGTTTGCATGAAATACCAATTTTTCAAATCTATTGAAACTCCCTATGTAGGTTTGCTGCAACTCCATCGGATTTGTTGCAAGATTTACTTGAATTGTTTTAGGATGCTAATATTGATTTTAAAGCATGGTTCCTGAGAACTCATAGAAAACGTTTGAGGAAAATGAAAATGTTAACAATAGAAGAAAGGTATGCAATGTAGAAGGAGAAATGTCCCTACAATTTGGTTGATACAAGGTACTTGGTTGCATGAGGACATGCAACATTTTCGGCTAGGGGTAGATGACACGCTCTAGAAATGAAATCTTTTTATACCATCTTTTCACTACTTTTAACCTCTTTCCACTTACCTAGACCATGTATCAATATACCATTGTGTATGATTTAGATTAATGTGTTTCCATTACATTTTTTTAGTACTTTACATGAATTTATGATTAAACATTAAAAAATTATCATATTTGCATTTATCTTTGAGTTAATATGCAAAGACTATGTGCTAGACAGGTTGTTGTGAATAATTTGATGTCACCATATGATGTATTTTGGTTCCCATTGCTGCAGATCAATTGATGCAATTCGTTACAACAGTCATTGCAAATCCTTACAACACTTGCTGAAACTCGTCATGGAACCATTTTTCACTGCAACTCATCCAAAGAATGATGCTACAATCGGAACCTTGAACCATTGGAACCATGAGCCAACACCAGAAATACGAGCCATTGGAACCATGAGCCATGTTGTTACTATATGTGACAATTATTGATCCATGCAACAATAATGTTAATCCAAGCAATTAAAGATATGGAGATAATTTTGTAATTCCAATTCAAAATATTAGTTTGAGTGGCTAACCATGAATCTTGGAATTCTTGGGAAAAATATCTTGGAGTTATTTATTATTTTCTAAGAAAAAGATCTTGGAAGTTATCTATTATTTTCTAATTTTTAGCAAAAGATCTTTGAAGTTATCTATTATTTGCTAATTGTTAGCAAAATATCTTGGAGTTATTCATTAATTGCTAATTGTTCATTGGAACCTATTCATTATTTGAGAAATTGTTGTAACCACTATGGGTTTATTAAATCCATAAGTGGGTTTATTTAGATACTCGTTATTTCTAGTTTCCCTTAAATTTATGTATAAAAGAGAGAACTCTTTACATTATTTAGGGGAGGAATCATAGAGCAATGTCTGAATGACAATGGAATAATTTGTTGAGTTTTTATTTTAATTGTAGTTTTATGATTTTTGTAGTGTGTGATTTAATTAATTCATTTCGTCTATTTTCTTTGCATATTTGTAATAGATTTATTTGTTTTGATTATCTTAATTATCTTAATTAATTTAATTAATTTATGTTGTAAATGTTGATATAGAATAATATCAGCACTCTATTCTATGGAGGCAGTGCCCACTCCAATAGAAGAAAGTGTCATGTAGTTTAGGTAGCTTATTTGATTTCTTGTTGACTGATTTAATTATGTAGTTATCTATTCATGCAAGATTTATTTTATTTAATTCCGTAACTAGTTTCTTGATTTAATTTGTTCATGAAATTAGATTACTCATGTGGGACTGCATTTATATATTCATGCAATTAAGAATTCACATCAGATTTCATTTATTTATTTGTTTCTAATAATTGATTGGGTTGCATTATTTTATGTTGTTGAATAACTATGCTTAACACAATGACTACATTTGTTGGTTTGAGTAGAAACAATAATCATCTTGGTGAGGATTAGATTAGATTATTTTTCTTTCTTGCAAGTGTGACATTTACTTTCCTGTGAGTGACATTTACTTTCTTGCAAGTGTGATATTCACTTTTCTGTAAAAGTGTATTTCAATTCCTGTAAGTGTGACATTTACTTTCCTCCAAGTGTGACATTTACTTTCTTGCAAGTATGATATTTAGTTTTATGCAAAAGTGTGCTTTCAATTCCTGCAAGTGTGTATTTTTGTAGAACCTTCCCAGATCTTGAGAATGGTTTATAATCTAGAAACAAATGTAATAATTGATACTACAATGACATATAAAACTAGTGGAAGAGTGGAGTGTATCCTGCACATACAATGCATGGTAACTCACAAGTTTCATATGAGCCCCAAATTGATAATTAAATGCACAATATTTTTAGCTGTCTTTCTGAGAACTTATAAAGGTAATTAAAAAATCATGTCACTAGTCATAAGTAATTAATGAGAAATGTATACAAAAAAATACAATCCAATTTGCATAGACATTTATCATGGAAACCCAATTGGGAGAAAACCACAAAACTTATATTTATAAAATCGTGTAGGCACCAACCTACTGTTACAATATTTGCAAGCACCAACATGCATGAGACACAAATCTCCTCATATGAACACCAACTCGACAATTCATGTAGGCACCAACCTATAGCTACAATATTTGTAGGCACTTGTCTACATGAGACACCAATCCTCTTAGTTGAGCATTGTTAGGGACCTAACCTACCTAACCCCTCAAGTGGGTAGAATAATAT
>CBVK0100625861.1:0-14841 GCA_900067695.1 Picea abies | reverse complement strand
GATGTTGAATGTGCCATTGTTTATTTCCCTGCATTATTGTGATCATCATTCAATATCTCTACAAAGAGTTTAAAAGAAGCATAATTGTTTAAGCTTGGTAACAACTGATTCACCCCCCCCTCTCAGTTGTCCAACAAAGCCTCCTCCTGGTTGATCTCTCTTACACTACCCTAATGCCTTCAATCCGAAAATGGAATTTCATTTAAGAGAAAGGAACACTACAACACTTGAAGAAATGTAGAACAATGTAATAGGTGTAGAAGATAATTTGTTGATCAAAAGTTCAAAGTTGAAGGAAGAAGAAAAGGAAAACACGGAGAAGGAACATATGACATCTTCAAAAGTGAAACTAAACATTCTTGCCAACACAATGAAAGAAATGATGCAAAAAGTTATCATAAGAGATGAATTGTTGTTCAAAAACACCATGTCCCATTTTATGCGGAAAAAGAAAAGGTCATTGATCTAAATCATTTTGCTAGTAATTCTTGTTACAATAGATCAAAAAATGATTATTTTATGTATTCACTTCATGCCATGGACAAAGATGAAACACAAAATCAGTTTTTGGAGGAGCAATCAGTCGATCTAATGTGTATGCTTGATGATGTTTCTTATATGGATGATCTACCCAAGTATGATCAATATGATGATGACTACATCAAGGTTGATTCTTCAAAGCAATCAACAACATGTTTTCGGGAAAAGGAAGCTAAATTTCAGCAATTTAAATATAACAATCATCCCATGCATAGAAATCATGACAAAAATGAGAAAAATGCAGAAAATTTCAAAGTAAGTGAAAATGTTTTTCCCTTATGTTTCTCTTCATTCCAATTTCTGAGAGGAATCTATAAGAAAGCAGACCATCAAGTTTTCAATAGTAGGAATGAAGAATTTTCTTATGAGTTAGTTGAAGATGTCATTTGTGATAGCTTTGGAATTACAGCCCCTAATTTATATTGATTTTCAAACCACATATGAATTGATGCAGCATAATTTTGTACCATTAAGTTTTGATTCATTTTATTTTTTGAAGAAAAATGTTGCTAATATCTCAGAAGAAAGGATTGGTAAGCCTATAGAAAATCATGTAACCTCATTGGAATCATTGCATAATAAATTGCATCAGTCATCTAAGCTTCTATAGGATCCAATAGCTAATGTTTTGAATGATCTATGTAGTCAAGGTCCTATTCCATTAGCTAGCTATGAGCTTAAAATAAATCATGATAAAAATTGGATCAGGAAACCGGCTTCACTATCTTGTTCGAAAGGAGTCTCATTACAAAGCTCTTCTAAAAATTTGCAGTTAAACAAAAAGTTGTATGATGATGTAGATATCATATGTGCAATACCCAATTACAACCTTGAGTTTGTTGGATACTCTGAACACTAAGAAAAAGGTCATGTTTATCATGATCCCATAGCTATCTATATGGAGTTTTTCACTTCAAAATTCCAATCAATTTCCACTGCATCTTTTGTTTTTTATGGTTCCAAAGCTCTCTGTTGTGAAGATCAAACTGACAATCAATTTCTAGTGCCCTTACAAGATCTAGTTCTCAGTTTTATTCAAAATAGTGAAAAAACAGAGTTATTGGATCAACTACTGGATTGGCTTCATTGGCATTTTTCCATTACCTAATTGAGCAGTAATTTCAGTAGATTAGGGTAGGAGTGTCTGAATAAGCTCGGCTTGGCGAGCATTCCCTTCAACAATTTTTCAATTTGATTTTTAGTTTTCAGTTTTAGAGTACAGTTCAAATTTCAGAGTGAATTTGATTCAATTAAGGTTTGGAGAAGAATATCAATTGATTTTCAATCATAGAGGTTTCATGACAGAGAAAGTTGTAGGTCTTGGGGATCATTCCAATAAACAAGGCTACTTGGTCTACGGTGTTCTTGGCAACTCACAAGGAGAGCACCATCCCCAAGTGGAGCCACTATTATAACCCTATATTTCAAAGGATCAGATGGTGATTGAAATTTCTTCCTTTAGTGATTTTATGTGGTAAATGATATTTCATTTTGAAAATAATTTCCCAAAGGAGAGAAAATAGGCAGTTTCTGCAAAGTTAAATTGCACCCTAGGTTGATGAAAATAAGAATTAGATTATAATATAAAATCTCAAAACAAAAATATTTTTCTTATGTGTCATTGGCGCATGTATTTACCCAAATTCGGAAGGTGACATGACAATTCTTCATATAGCACTTAATCCTCGCACTAATCTCATCGGAAATATCCACATCACCTAGATCGATGCCAAAATTTTCTTAAACCACTACTCCAATACCACCTACACCTCTCACTTACACATGTACTCCACTTACTCTACCACTCACCCTCTCACCTATCACATCACCTCTCTAACTACTATTCATACCCATCACCTCCCATATCTACTCCTCCTCTCACCTTATGCCACATGTCTTCCACACTCTTGATAATTCTCGCCCCTCACATATACTTCCCCCCTCTCACTACACATCACCTTCTCACTTTTACTTCCCACATATGTCACCATGTCATCATATCCATTAGCCAAATAATTTTCCCACATGACCATTGACCATCAGCTGGCACATAACTATCCCATATCTAACAAAGATCCCTGCAACCATAAAACCCACATTTGTTCCCATCACACTATTTGTTGACCAAGAATCCATGAAAACAGTTTCAACCTTATTCTAGATGTCAAAGGAATAAAGACACCTAGCAACTGAAGATCATCAATAAAACATCGATTCCAAATTTCAATGCCTAGTTTTACAAAAGTAGCCTTGTCATCAATAAAGATTAGCAACTAAGAAGAAGTCAAAGACAGATCATCAACAACCTCCATCAAATCAGCATGCAGTTCTAGGATCCAAACTGAATTCATCTACAAGCTCCAACATTTGAGCCACCTAGAATTTTGTTTCATAGTAATTACATCTAAAGTGTATTTTTAGTCAATCAAATCAAACACCAGAAATCCAAACAAATCCTAAAGATTCCTATATTTTTGTAATTAGATATATAGATAGTTTAGATTTTTCTAAAAATAAATCCTGCTCATTTATGACAGGACCCTTTGTAAACAACTTATAAATACTTTCCATTTCAAATTATTAGGGGTTGGGACCTATTCGTAGGATAGGATAAATTTTGTAAGGTGGCCCACAGAAACACCATTGATCAAATTTTCAGTTATACAGTGCAACATTGCAAGATTATTTTGTCGGAGTGTTGGTGATGTCTTTCTCTCTTTGTCAAATGTTTTCTTATGCTCTGTAATCATTTCAAGTATATCCAATTCTAATCATTAAAAGAAATTCAAAAGAATAGAATTTATCTTATATACTATGTCTCTAGTTTTTTAATGATCTGTATGTTTTCATCTGAAACTGAATGAAGGAATTCTTAACTTCTCCTTTGCTTAGTGAATTTTCCCCTCTTTTCCCTCTTATTCATTTCATTTAATATGAATATATCCAATGGTTTTACTACACTGCCCTACAATATTAGCTTGTTAACCTTGTTTTGATCAATCCTGAACTGTGACTCCATTGCCCAATGGACCATCTTCCCTATTCCAACCAAAAATTCAAAAAACTAAACCTGGTACTATCATAACTAGCCTAAAATTTACAGTTAACAAAGATAATTCTTATAGAGAGATCCCTCTCCGAGTCTAGGAGGGCTAGATCCTAGAATCCAAAGTGGTTTTGTGGTTACCTCTATCAACTTCTTTCTCAGCACAAGAAATTACAGACTGCTAACATAATCTAACACACAATCTACAATCCTTCATTGCACCTATATTGTTGAGCCCAATTGTAATATAGTTGATCATATTAACAGTCCCTCTGACATACAACCTAACATAGTTTCTAAGGATAAATTAGAAATGCTTCTTAAATCTACTAACCCCACTAAAACAAAAAAATAAAAAAAACTTGAAATCAAATTTTGAAAAAAAGAAAGGGGATCTTGACATGTGGACACTATTTTTTTACGGATCCAAATATTTAGAAGGTATAGGTGTTGGTTGCATATTGAAAGATATGAAAGGAAGAAAGACATTAATTTCATGCATACTAGAATTCCCATGCACCAATAATATTGTTGAATATGAAGCTTTACCGCAAGGACTAAAAAGGTAGTAGATTTGAAAGTTGATAAAATCAAGGTATTTGGTGATTCTGAAATTATCATAAAACATGTAAGGATAACCATCCATTGTATTTCAATTTATTTGAAGCATTCTTAATTAGAGATTTGGGAACTAATAAAATCCTTGTTTCATTTAATATTAGTTTTGTACCTCATTCACTAAACTATGATGCTAGTTTGCTAGCCAATGTAGCATCCAAATTAATACCCTCATCCTATGGATTGATTCCTGACAATTTCTTTGTTGAACTTTTGTATAGGCATTCAAGTCCTGACAACATCACTATTTGGAGAGCCTTTGACGATGAAAAACAAATTATAAATTTATTACACCTCAAATATACTTTCAAAGACTCCATTATAGATTAAGGTTAGCATGACCAAATGGTGAATCCAAATACTACTGGCCCAGCTCAATCAAAAATCCTGTCGGGTTCGACCAATGATATCCCTAGAAATGTATTAAGATTGGAGAAACTTTATGATCTTAAGGATAAGTTCAATAAATTCATTAATTGCAACACCAATTTTTCATCCACACAGTTTGAATTGGTAAACTTGGGGACAAATACCACACCTCAAAAAATTAATCTAGGAAAACAATGCTCTCCTAAAGAAAAGCAGTATTACATCAAATTATTCAAATAATACAAAGACATATTTGCATGGAACTACAAGGATATCAAGATGTATGACACAAAAATCATACAAAACATCATTCCCATGAAGCCTCAAACAAAACCGTTTCAAAAAAATGTGAGGAAGATGCACCCCGACCTTGAGCCTTGGGTCAAAGAAGAATTGAATAAGTTGGTGGCTTCCAAGATTATATTCCCAATCAGGAATACACAGTGGATCTCCAACTTAGTAAAAGTAAGGAAAAAGAATGGTAATATAAATCTTTGTATTGACATTAGGAATCTGAACAGAGCCTCAGAGAAATATAATTATTCAATAACTCAGATGGAACAAATTCTACAGTGTGTGTCCGGCTCTGAGATTCTTTCCCTTTTAGATGGATTTTTTGGTTATAACCAAGTCTTATTTTCTCATGAGGATCAATGAAAAATAGATTTTCAGACTAAGTGGGGAATATATTCTTATAGGAATATGCCATTAGGTCTTGTCAATGTTGAAGCGACCTTCAAAAGAGCCATGGACATCGCCTTCAAGGGTCTACTTGGAGAATGTGTTGTGGTGTATCTTGACGATGTTACTATATTTTCAAGGGATAGAAAATACCATATAACTCATTTGAATAAATTATTCAATAGGTGTAGAAAATCCAGTATCTCTCTGAACCCTAAGAAATCCATTTTTATTGTTGATGAAGGAAAACTGCTAGGGTTCATTGTTTCCAAACATGGTATAAAAATTGAACCTGGGAGAATTGAAGCTATTGCCAAGATTCCTCCCCCTCATAACAAGAAAGTCATGCAGTAATTCATAGGAAGATTAAATTTTGTAAGACGATTCATCCCCAACTTTTCTAAAACAATAAAACCTATGAAAGACATGATAAAAAAGAATGTTGAATTTAGATGGGGATCTAAAGAAAAAGAATCTTTCGATAAGCCTAGACTTCGGTCGAGAGTTAATCCTCTACACCTTCGTTTATGACATTTCATTTGCAATTTTTTTAACGCAGAAGAACCAGGTAGGAGAAAAATTCCCTGTGGCTTTTATGAGTTCTAGCTTACAAGGAGAAGAACTAAATTACCCAAACATGGACAAGAAAACCTATGCTGTATTCAAAGTTGTCAAACACTTCAGGTCATTCTTGTTCAAATCTAAGACCAAATTTATTGGTCCTTACCCTGCAATCAAGAATCTCCTGGTATAGAAAGACTTATAAGAAAATAGAACAATTGGATTACAGATTTACAGAAGTACGACCTGGAGATTAAGCCTATGAAAATCGTCAAAGGCTAGGGGCTATGAAAATTGACTGCTAAATCAACAAGCCATGAGTTATGTAAATATGTTTTGTATCAAGATCAAGATTTGTTTCAAAGGGAGATTTGTTACATCCATGTTAACTCTAATAAATGGTTTTGCGGTACAAAATATTACTTAACCCATAGGTCAGCCCCACATTATCTAGATCCAAAAAAGAAAATATCTCTCAGACTCAAGTCTACTCAGTATCAACTCGTCCAAGGAATGTTATGCATAAGAAATTACGATGGTGTTTTTTCGATATGTCTTGATAAAAGGGATAAAAAAAAAGGTATTATCCGAACTTCATGATGGATTGGCTAGAGGAAATTACGATGGAGACACCACTTCTCACAAAATCCTCAAAGTTGGATATTATTGGCCCACTTTATTCAAATATTCTCATGCATAAGCAAGGAAATGCCAGCAATGGAAAAAATTAGTTGGGAGAGAAAAGAAAGTTGACTTTCCCTTACAACGTGTGATCATCAAATGTCTCTTTCAACAATGGGGGTTGGACGTAATCGAAGAAATCAATCCTAATTCTTCTAAACTACAAAAATACACCTTGAAAACTATTGACTATTTAACTAAATGGAGTGAAGGAATTCCCTTGAAGACTATCAACGAAAACAAGGTGACTTCATTCCTTGAATCTCATATCATCACTAGGTTTGGAGTTCTTGAATTATTTGTCTTTGATAATGCTAAATATTTTTCTTCTCAGAAATTGACTGAATTTTCTCTTGAATGGAATATTAAGGTTAAGTATTCAGTGAATTACTACCCACAAGGGAATGTTTTTGTATGGTCAACTAATAAGAACCTCATTAAAATCCTCAAGAAAACGGTCAATGATCATCAAAGAAATTGGCACCTCACCCTTCAGAACGCCCTTTGGGCTGATAGAGTGACTCCCAAATAATTTATTCGTAGATCTCCTTTCTTTTTGGTCTATGGACAAGAAGCCACTATTCCTACCATAATTTCCTACCTGCCTTGCAACTATCCCAATCTACCAAAGATGAGGCTTGCCCAGTAATGCAGGAGAGATTAAACATGCTTTTAAAATGGAAGAAGAAAGGGAAAAAGCTAAAATGAACCTAACACACCATCAATAAATAATCAAAAAATGGTTTGAGAAGTCAGTTGTGGGTAATAATATTTTCAGGAGGGAGATCTCATTCTCAGATGGGACAAATATAATGAACTTAAGGGAAAACACACTAAATTCGAGAAGTTGTGGTTAGGACCCTATCTGATTCTTCAAAAAATAGGTCCTGGAACTTTTAGACTTAAAAAATTGGAGGGAGATTAAGAGGAGCTCCCCGTGAATGGCCAAATTCTCAAGAAATACTTCTCCTGGTCACCTATGCTAATATAGCTTGTACATAGTAAGGTTTTCTCTATTTTATTTTTCCTTGTTCTCTTATTTTCAATCCAATTGACCTTCCTTTTTCTCCCAGTTTCCATGCCTTTGTTTCAATTTTCCTTTTTTCACTTATCATTTTAGAATAAATTAATTTCCACCACAATGGGCCAACATTTTCCTTCACAACTGGAACTCAAGAATGTCTAAATTAGTAAATGATTTTTTCCTATGAATGCCTTTTCATATTGAATTGACTGATTTTCCTTGGGATCAACATTTTTCCTAACTAGTGATGTTGGTACAGAAAAGAGGAACTTGTTCACCTATGCCAAAAGAAATATTCTAACCTTTAAATTCAGTTCCTTGTGATGGTTTCTATCATCTATCTCTAATCATGTGACCAATCTCATGAAATGCCTATGTTACCCTCAATTTCTTCAAAATGTCTTGAATTTAATGTCTTTTTCATAATTCCAATGGTACTGCTCTTGATACTCCTAATTCTAAATGCATATGTGATTCATATTTATGGACCCATGAGAATGAACTGTCGAATGAGACTAGCATATCAATGTAACTCTCGTATCACCCTGCTTTGTATTCACCTACACCCATGTTGCCAAAATAAATACATAAATTATATATCTAAAAGGTGAATGCAAAAAAGCATAATCATAAGGAAGTTGAAAATGCTACTAAAAGTGTGGGAAGTACAAGTAAACTCGTTGAGGCTACCGACACTCATTGGCAGTGGGGTCATGTTTGTATGATACCAAGGAATCTTCATCGAGGCTATGGACACTCACTGGCAATGAAGCAATGTCGGGAAAGAGAGATGAGGAAAACACTTCAGTCTATAACAGTCAATAAGCATTCCTTTATGATTTTACTCCTATTGTTTCATTATGGATGTATGAAATACTCACCCATTAATGCTCACCAACATTATGCGGAAGATCATTGGTAATAGGTCTTTCTTTTGTCTTGTCCTCGTGATGTTTGATGTGGGATCCTCAATATGCATACTATATGAACTGTATAGAGGTAAAATTTCCATTGATCTGGTTGAAATCACTTTATTTTGAGATCAGAGATAATTAGTTCTTTCCAGTAAGTCTCCATTTGTTGTGGTTGACCTCCCACAACAATCCATTTTATTTTTAAACAAGCCCCCAAGTTTGTTCTAATTTTTTTTGCAAGGCATACATTCCTACCTCATTGACATGGTATGAGCACAAAGAATATTTTTGTATCACTTATACAGTCTATGAATTATTCATGAATGGCAACCCATGGGTTGTTGATTAATTAGGTTGGTTGTCATTGATGTCAACCCTTGAATAAAGTGCAATACCAAATTTCGGTAGCACAAAGGTTTGGGTAATGGAACCAAGTTTTTTTGATGGATAATGGTATGAGTTTTGATATATTTATAGGTAAAACTATTCTATATGGATAGTACATGTCATTCCATTTCCGATGGTATGTGTAACGTCCCATAACTCCTCACGGTTAGATATTTATGGCCATGTTAAGTTGGAGAACCCTCATGAGTCATATAGAATCCCCAAAAGGTCCAAGTAGTCAAAGTGTTTGCAAAGAAAAAATTATTTAAATAATAAAGTTAATGGAGAAATTACTAATTATGGAAAGTGGTTAAGTTAAGTGGACAAGTGGTTATAAGTGGGTTAACCCTAAAATAAGGAAAGTGGGTTAAGAAGGTTAGAAGGTAACCCCTTGAGGAAGCTACATAAAAGTGTAAATAAGAGGCAAGGGTATCTCATTCAAATCACACTTGAATATCATTGAATGTATATTTTTGTGAAAAGTTATTTGGGCAGGTATTATTGATAGAGAAAAATTGTAGCAGAAAAAGTGGGGCAGGAAAAGTGTGCTAGGAAAACTGCGGTGGAAAAAGTGTGGCAGAAAACGTGCGGCAGGAAAACTGTGGTAGAAAAAGTGTGACATAAAAAGTGTGGAAGGAAAAGTGTGGTAGGAAAAGTGTTGCAGGAAAAGTGCAGAAGTAAAAGTGCTGAAGGAAAAGTGCGACAGAGGAAATGTGGTAGAAAAATTGTCGCAAGAAAAGTGTGGGAGAAAAACCGCAGCAGAAAAATTGTGGCAGTGGATTCACGGCAACAGAATGCTACAAGAAGAAAAAAAGGTATGGTTCTCATATGTGTAGTGTTGAATTTATGAATCAAGTTGAGGGTTTTCCATGTAAATATGTTGGATTCCCTCTTTGGAGTTTATGGCTTGTTGTAAATTTGATCTGAGGTAGATCTACTGAAGTTTAATATTGGTTCATGTTTGAGGGATTTTGGTTGAGGTATGTTGTTGAAGTTATTGGTACAGATAGAGGTTGTATAACAATGAGGTTCTAGAACTTGTTTTTAGGTACAAACTTGTGGTATAGTGTTTGAGGTATATGTGATCAGACCATATTTGGATGATGAAATTGATGAGGGCTTTTGGTTGAGGTACATGTTGGGTACATGGTTGAGACAAGTAGTTGAAGAGTTGGCACATACATGAGGTGTATAGTTGATGATGTTGGTACATCTTGATGAGTCATAGTTGATGAGTAGTTGGGTACATACTTGGTACATGGGTGGAGGCACTTGTTAGTAGTATTGTTGAAACATGGTTTATGGATGATGTAGCATACTTGTCTTGGTATATTATTAGAAGCACATATTGGTCTTGGTGATGATTATGAGTTGTTGTGTTATGCTTGGTTGATGCACATTTTGAGAGTTATCTTGGTGAGTATATCTGATTTGGTTGATAGGATTGATGAGATAGGTTGTTTTGATAGGTTGATTGGATAGGTTATTTGTATAGTTTTGGTGCATGGTTGATGCACTTGTTCATGGTAGAGGTTGAGGTACAGGTTGGTGTATGGCTGATTCACTTGTTCATGGTACAGGTTGAGGTACAAGTTGGTGCATGGTTGATGCACTTTTTTATGGTACAGGTTGATTACAAGTTGTTTGGTACAGGTTGGTGCATAGTTTATGCACTTGTTTATGGTACAGGTTGGTGCATAGTTTATGCACTTGTTTATGGTACAGGTTGATTACAAGTTCATTGGTATAGGTTGATTATAGGTTGTGTTAGAGATAATTCTTGTCTTGGGCTCGAGAGAATTCGGGTCTGCAAGTTACATGAGAAGCGCCCGAGCACAACATGGAAAAATCTCGTTTTTTCGACTTCCAATCAAGCGAGCGAGTGAAGTTATGTCATCAACAGCCAGGATCCATGTATAGAGTAGATCAACGATCGGCGGGTAATCGAGGTTAGCAGAGTTGTGCCAGGATTAGCGCAATGGATAGCGCTTATATATCACAAAAAAAGATCTGAACCGTCCATCAAAGAGGGACACGTGGTGCACGATTAGGCTCCATCACCTCCTCGCCCTTTGCAACTTTGAATAACAAGGACTAGCCTCCTCCCAGCTGCGAGACGTGAAGCACCGAAGGCATTTAGGACTCAGGCCCACAGTATCACCGAAGTGTTTTCAGCCGTCCATCCAGAGGGGACACCTGGCAGCAAGTAGAGCCATCTCGGCGCCTCACCCATCGCGACTCCAATGCAAAAAAAATAGCTCCATAATATCCCGATACGTGAAGTAGCGAGAGCATTCAGGACCTAGGGCCCACTACAACGTCGGAAGAGTTTAGGACTGTCAGTTTTGAGGGACGCATAGCACCAGATTGAGCCGTCTCGGTACATCGCTCATCGTGATTTCGATCAGCAAGGATTAGCCCCTTCATATTCGCAAACGTCGAAAAGTGCCATGAGAATAGTCATGTGGTCACAGTCCGTGGTCGTTTGGAAAAAGAGAGGAGCTGTGTAAAGAAGGCTGAAGTGTCAAGTTCAGTTACAGAGAGGATCGACGCGGTCTCCAAGTGCCATCGGATCCGATCT
Source organism: Picea abies (assembly GCA_900067695.1). Taxonomy (NCBI): domain Eukaryota; kingdom Viridiplantae; phylum Streptophyta; class Pinopsida; order Pinales; family Pinaceae; genus Picea; species Picea abies. Next base: position 3,439 of record CBVK0100625861.1, on the reverse strand, counting down.
CCATACTGTTTCTCGCCTGGAGTAAATGATGATAAGAGTGGGTGGTTGAAACCTCCTTTCAGTCATTAAGTAATGGGAATGGAGGCTCTAGCAAACCATCTGCCCGAGGAAGTCCTGTATATCGATTTTCTCAAAGGAGCCATGCCGAAGTCTTTAGCTCGACAGAGAAGTTTGCACATGTTATCCGAACACTTATTAGCTCAGCTACCCTCCTTACAGGAGCCATGCGTAGTTAATATGGCATTTAAAGAAAGATATCAGTATGAGTTTGATTAAAGAGACACCCAGCCTTGGGTGACTAAGGCATTCCTCTATGAGGAGAATTTTCCTGAGTATATAAACTCAGTCTTTGTATTTTTGTAAGAATCGATGGTAGAGCAGAGCTCCCTACTGTAAAGTTTTAACTGATATTCTAGTTTGCTGGTTATGCATCTACATATGAGATTTCTTGTTTTATAATAGACAGTTCTTCTTATTCCATCCAATTTTCGTCTCATGTTAAGAGAGTTCGTGATTGACTGAGTCACGCGAGTTATTGCAGTTATGTTATGATAAAAGATTTATTGTTTCATTATTGCATTCTCTAGCTTTGCGTTTGAATGTAAGATGATATTGCATTTAGACGTCTTCTTCCTCAGTCTGTTAGAAACCTGTTGTTTATAACAGACCTCCGCTTTTCTCTTGTACAAGTCTTCTGCCTGTTCACCCTTTACTACAGCTCACTGTCTGAAATTTACACAAGACCTCACTTGCTCATGCATACCTGGCCTGGTTTCACAGTTGGAACGCTATTGTTTTGAGTTTCCCTCCATTCAATCACCCATCTATAAACAATCGTGACATTAAACTGATGGGCATCGGGCTCTACTCCTGCTAGCAATCCAGGAGTGACTTCCGACGCTAACATTTCTGCCGCCGTTGCCGGGGACAAAGTTGAGTATTTTCCCCGGGATTAAACGACAATGATTAACTGATTCTGAAGGTGCATCAGATGTCAGAACTATCAATATTTCTACTGTGCACCTGGCGACTCCATTATGACGACCCCACTGGGATAAACCTACCATTTTAATCGTGGATTTCAGAGGCAGGCATACATGATCCCATCCACAGTTGTCTCTATCTATGCCCGAAATAGATCTAGAGGCGATGCTCCGAAAGAGGAAGGCCTTTGAAGAATAAGCTTCCAACACCGAAATAGGTAATCAGCCATCTCCTTCTGTAAGAAATCCATTTTCTCCCCCTCAGTTTCTTGATAGACCTCCTTCACAAGTTTCCTGTTTCCTGAATTTTGGGAGTGTTCCTGCTGAGTTTTCCCCTCCTACTCTAGGATTGGAGGGAGAAATCCTTGTCACTCCCCTCTCCTCTGAATTTGTACCTTGGCGTAGACCCACGACCATAGAAGATTTCCCCACTCCTACACAAGGAGGAGTACCTCCTGACTTGAACTCGTTATCTTTCTCCTTAAACCCGCTCTTGTTTCCCACTCCACTTCGAGACTCATTTCTCGTAGCTCCTTCATGAACTCCTTCTCCTCCAAGTTCCCCTTTACATAATATCCATATGGTTGGAGCAAATCCCCCTATGACCACAATGGAGGCCATCATAGCTGCTAGGTATGCTCCTCTTGTATTACTGTAGCTTCTGAATGCCCTCCCACCATAAGGATACCTAAAGCAACTGCCCAAGTTTATAGGTGAGGGGGGCATAACTGTTGAAGAACACCTAGCAGCCTTTTATACTTTCGCAGATGATAATGTTATCATGCACGCAGATGTATGGATGATAATTTTTGTCCATAGTCTCCAAGGAGAGGCTAGAAAATGGTTCAAGGCCCTACCTCCTAGATCTATTGGTGGAATCAGAGCTTTAGATAGTACCTTTCTGAGACAGTGGGGAGATAAAAAAGATTTCATGTATTACATGACAGAGTTTGGGTCGTTGAAGAGAAAGGAAGGAGAGTTTGTCTCCGACTTCTCCAAGAGATTTAATAAAATGTACAACAGAATCCCTGCTGAGATAAAGCCCTCCGAAGCCTCTGCAATGATCACATACTCTAGTTCTTTTGATCTCGATTTCTACCTACTGCTAAGGGAGAGAAGAGCTACTATGTTGGCCCACATGTAGGATGCGGCTGTGGAAGTAGAATCTAACATATTGGTTGTCAACCGACTCAGGAACGCAGGTGATAGAAATACGCCCAAGAACAGGCATGAAACTTCCTCATCCAGTTCCTCTCCCCTACCCCATCAGATAGATGAGACAGACAGAGAGATAAAATTGCTTGCTGCCAAGATGGAGAGGTGGGAATTAGAGGGGAAGCCCATGTACAGAAATCCCCAAAACACTGATAGTAGAGGTTTCAGACGACCTGCTAACAATATGCCTCAAGTTTTCCTGAGGGAACAAAGAGGAAAAGATAGAGAGGATCAAAGGGTTCAAACCCCCCTCCAAAAAAACCTAGTTGATCATGAGGAAAGAGAGGAGATGGACGAGTTTGGCCCTGAAATTCGTTGTATTGAAGAAACTCCCCCTTTTCCCCATTTGACACAGTCTGCACACAAAGAATCCCTGATGAGTGCTCAAATTCATGAGTTGGGGAAGGAACAAAGGGCCGGTCACACTTCTAACAAATATAATCTTAGGTCGAGAAGGAAAGAAGGAGACTTTGACAACCCAGACTAGCCCCTCATAGCAGAAAGACCTACTAAAGCTGCAACAACCACTACTAAAGATAAAAGAACTCAGAGCATTGTGCCAGCAGTCAAGGAACTTGTCTCTAAGGTAAGGGAAGTTCCTAAGCCCATTCCATCCTTTAATTTTGAACATGAAATTCAAAAGATCAGGATCCCCATCCCCCTCTCAGAGCTAGTTAAAAACGAAGATTTTAAAAGATCCCTCTCCAAGCTGCTACAATCCGAGTCCCCCCAGCCCCCCTCTGACTTAGTAAACCTTCAAGATGAGAAGCCAGTGGTCATCTTAGGCCCCATGGTGGAATATAGAGATGACTCATCCGCCCCCTTCTACACATCCCTGAACATACATGATAAAGTACTGCATAACTGCCTCATGGATTCAGGGGCTTCCCATAACCTTATGCCAAAGATAGTCATGGAAGAATTGGGACTAGAGGTGACAAGAAATTATCATGATTTATATTCCATCGACTCAAGGAGAGTGCAGTTCCTAGGAGTCATCAAAGACCTGGTGGTTTCCTGTTTCAGCTGCCTATGAAAAGTGTTGTCATGGATATTGTGGTAGCCGACGTTCCCCCCAAATTTGGTATGCTATTGTCTAGATCATGGATCAAAAAAATTGGAGGGACACTACAAATGGATCTCACATACACCACCATTTCGGTATTTGGAGGGGAACAAAGGAGATTATATAGAGAAGCCCAGCTAGCCTATATTGTCAGTGATGAAGCAGACCCTACCAA
>CBVK0100625768.1:0-19231 GCA_900067695.1 Picea abies | reverse complement strand
GTTCATTTCTTATTTACTCTGCAGTTATTGGATGATAATGATACATTGATCTAACACTTATATTATATGGTTAAAAAGGATTTAAGTGCTCTATTATTGATTCACCCCCCCTCTCAGTAATCCAACATATAACTCTTCATGTTCATAAAAAATATACAAGGATGACTCAGCTTCATCCATCTATACAGATTAAATAATTTCCTCTTGAATGATTTTGGCCTCTTGGTCAAAGTTATTAAAATTTTCTTCATCAAAGATCTCTTCCAATTGATAGTATTAGGGTTTTTCACTCTTGGTGCTCTTTGCCTATGCTCTTTGGTTCTATCATGATTTATTATTCTTTTTTCTTGAAGATGATTTCTTCTCTATTCCTAAGCAGGAACTCTAGGATTTTGATTGTTTGACGCAAAATTTTCTCCTCCTCTTAATCTGGTTATCTCATTCTACATCTGTCAAATTTTTTGATTCATTTGATTTATTTACAATCTTTGTTTTTTCTCTGGAGTTGTTGTTAGATTAATTATTATGCTATGTATTACACCTTGAAAAATCCCTCCACCAACCCCTCTATTTTCAACGTTCAATATTCCCCAATTTTCAGTGTTCCTCAATGTCAATGCCCCTTGATTTGAGATAGAAAAAGAATCTATTTGACTTTAGAATTTCCCAAGGATGATCTCAGGGTCAACATTTGTTTCCAACATGATCTCTTCCATCTCTGTAAATTTATGCATAGCTCCATCTAAGTCTTCAATTTGTGAATCCCTGATAGAAAATTTTAAATTTGAAGGCATCACATTTTAAATTTGAAGGCATCACTTTCTCAAACTAATTTGGTTGAATTGTGTGAGCGAAGTATGATATGCTATTGGGGGAGCATACATAGTCAAAAACATGGTTTCTAAATCGTCAAATGATGAAATCGACTATGCAGGAAGATACATATAGAATTCATAGGCCAAGCCTGTCAATGTCTAAAGAAAAAGTTTGACCATTACATCATCATGTTCTACCCTGTCAATGTCTAAAGAAAAAGTTTGACCATTACATCATCATGTTCTACTAAATGAATTTCACACATATTAAAAAAAAATCCATATGTCTTTTTAGATCCATCACTCCATCTCCTGAAAATGTTGGCAACACTCCCTGTGGAAGAGTTGGCAATTGATGTTGTTCTCCTTGAACATTTAGTGGGATATTTCTAACCCTTATTCTTGGAATTCTTTGTCTTTCGTTTCTCTCTTCATGATTCTCAGGGTTCTCATTTCTTTCTTGTCTATCTCCCATGATTGGATTTCTTCTTTTCTCGGTGGTGGAACTTTCTCCAACTTCTTGAATTTGTTTTCTTTTACTTCTTGTTATTGGGCCCTTGTATGATTCCAACTTTCAATTTATATCTTGTCTTCTTTTTATTCTCACTATTTCTCTTTCTTATTCATGGGAAAGAGTTTCCCATGACCTTTCAATCTCTTCAAGAGTTTTGGTTGTTATCAATGTCAAATCATAACCTCCCTAACCCTTCATGTAGATATAATAATATAGAGGTGGTACTCCCTGCACAACAACATGAAGTAATCTTGGGCATGGGGTTATTGACATATCAAGGGCTCATACTGTCTCATTTATGGGTTCCTTTTTTGAGGGTGTGTTGCATCCCTTCTTTTGCAATGCAACATTTTTCCAAGCCCTTTATTTGTCTTTTTCCCTCTTTAAAAAAAAAAGATTGAACATTGAGTGCTATGTGAAATCGAAAGAAAAAGATTAGCACAATGCTACTTTAAGTTAGAACACATTGAGTGCTATGTGAATTGGAAATTAAAGAACACTGCAATTCATTCCCCCATCAAGCAGGAAACTTTTTATTCATTTTCTTTAAAAGTCCTTTGTTTTTGTATAGAGAAGTGTTTCATGGCTCTCAAGACCTCGGGGTGAGCATCTAGAATGATGTAATATGGATTTTAATTTTTAAAGTGTTGGCTACAACACCTTTGGGCCTTGTTGTGGCAAACAACAATCCCCCACATTTTCTTTTGAATGATAAAATTTGGGTCCATTTTATATTTTGATAATAATCTTTCCTTTGTTTCATTTAAGTTCCTTTGATTTGAAGTTTCATAGTAGTAATGTAAATATTTTGTGGTTACGATTTTGTTACTGGACATTAATGTTTTAATGTGCTAAGTATTGAAATTTCTTTTAAATTTGATTCTTCTTATTTATATCGATTATTTTTATTTGAATTTCATTATTTCCAACATGAAATTCAAAACATCTTTTTGAAGAATTTCATTATGTCTTTCAATTACTAGCAATTTGGTTTCATAACATGTTCTTATTTCCAGGTTTTCTCTAAATGAGAATTGTTTCTATTGTCACGATTTTAGGATGGAACTCAAGAATTCATTTACTATTACTCCCATCCACTTGTTCTTTTTTTCTTGATCTTATTACAAATCTCTTGTTGATTTTCTATGATCTAATCTGGGACATGAGATACAGAATTGAGTTTTAATGAATACCAATACCGTTATGACTCAGATTTTATTTTATTATCTTGAGGATGAAATTCAAGAGTTAACACTTTATTATCTAATATAATGATTCTTATGATCTTGCATTAAGAGTTTGTATAATGGTAAAATTCTTTTGGATCTTTGGTTGTTGATGTTGACTATTTACCTTTGATTGTAACTCTTCAAAAGTTAAACATATATTACAACTTTCCAAAATTTTAGAGTTATGATTTAATGGTCATATATTTGAAAGCACCATTACAATTTTGTTTCTATGGTTTTAATTGTCCCAAAAACCTTGATGAATGACTTACCATGTCATAAATTCATGAACTTTTATCACATGAGTTTTTTAGTTATCTTAGTAATTTTGGGTATGGGGTGGCGTACTTGACAATTATAGTAATTTAATGACCATTATGAATTACCATTACCCTGAATTATGAAACGATTACATGGAATGAAATGTTTGTAACAAATGTATTTTGAATTATGAGACTTTTTTTTCAGTAGAAAAGTATCTCAAAATTATATAATGTATAAATTTTTATAGACACGGTATCGATTCTGACCGATACAGAGAAGGAGCAGATAAATGAAGGCTTTGTCTATACTGAATATCACAAGAGACTAAAGAGTTGATCACGCACAAAAATATTGAAATCAACTGAAATGAAGGTTGGAAATCAGCGGATTGGAAACAAAGTTGTCCACAAAACCACCTACTTACTAACCAGGCTTCTCAAAACGATCAAGCTTAAAAGATATTTAAATGGGTAGGAGGGATTTATTCCCCATTTTTCCAATGATAAATAGTCATTCTACCTTTGGTTTCCTTTAGCCCATACTTTGACAATAAGTCTGCCTCTTTATTGTGCTCCTGGTAAATGTGTTGGAAACTAATATCTTTAAATTTGTGTGCCAAATCCTTTGTTTTTAATTTTCATCCTTCTAAATTCACCGCTTGAATTTGACCCTTTTGATTTATCCAATCAATAATGACTTTTGAATCCACCAGGATTTGAATTTTTTCAATTGCCCAAAGCGATGCTAAGGTGAGGGTCGCCCACAAACCCATAAGCGTTTCCTTTGTGTTTGTACCCACTCCACAACTGATGTACCATTTGGTGACCCTCAAAGAATTAGTCTTGAAAAAACCTCCCACTGCACAACACCCCCCAGATGAAAGGATCACTCCATCGAAACAAGCCAAAGTGAAGCCCTCGGTGTAAATAAAATCTCACACTCTATTTGGAATAGGATTTAAAGTAGTTGGCTTCCAAAAGAAGGTAACTGAAATCCTATGCACTACTGCAAGGTAAGAGGGAGTGTGTTCCTCGAATAAAACCTTATTCCTCTCAATCCAAATATGCCAGAAAGAAATGGCATCCAAGCTTACCGGAGCAGATTTTTCCAAAGTCCACACATTTAAGCAGTTTGAGACCATTGTTCCAACCCATTGGATTTTTAAATGGTAGATATCATACAGACGAAGCCACACTACCTTTGTGAATGAGCAATGGATTAAAAGGTGATTGAAATTTTCAGCATTGCAATTGCAGAGCTTGCACACCACCGGGCCTTCCCATCCTTTTCTTTGGAGCGCTTCCCAAGTAAGAATTTTTTCAAAGGCTCAATGCAATAACACGGATATGTTCTTGGTCAAGCCGCTCCAAAAGTTAGACGCCTTCTGCTGCTGGTGAGTTGATTTACGGAGCCGGTCAACTACAGAAGAATCCCCAATGTATTTATCCAATAGAATACTATGCCATTTTCTATCAACAGTGAGTGCCCTTCAAAGGGTATTTTCCAATAAAGCAAAATTGAAAGTAACTAAATTTTTGAGTCCCCATCCCCCACAGTGTTTTGGTCTTGCAAGGAGATCCCATATACAGAGATGGAAATGATGAGTTACCTTCTGACCACTCCACAGGAACGCAAACATAAACTGTCGGATGCGATTTAAAATAGATATAGGAATCACCTCCATAGACATCCAAAAGATCGATTGACTCTCCAATACTGATTTGACTAAAATTAACCTGCCTCCCAACGATAGCCACTGATTACACCAGAGCCCAATTTATTTTTTGATCTTGGCCACCAACAAACCCCAATCATCATCTTTGGTCACTCCTGGATTTAAAACATAGCCTAAGTACTTGAATCCAGAGTTTAAATCAGCAAAAGAAAACGGTAAAATGGATTTTAATTGATTAAGCTCCAGATCCTCAAGCCCCCAATAGTGAACAGTAGTTTTTGAAGAATTTATGGAGAGACCCGAAATAGAACAGTAAGCTTGAAGAATGTCTAAAATCAATCTCCATTCCTCCAGGTCTGCCTTAGACATTACAAGGACATCATCAACAAACATTAAATGGATAATTTTTAAATGTTGTGTTACCTTTATACCATAAATACTCTAATTAGCAATGCCACTGGATAACATCAAGATTATCCCTTCCATAATAAAAATGAACAAATACGGGGATAATGGGCATCCCTGACAAAGCGCCCTCCAGCTCTTAAAATAATTTGTTGCCTCACCATTGATCAAAACTGCAAAATTGGCACTAGTAACGCAGCACATTATCCAATCTGTGAGCTTTAACCCAAAGCCTACCAAGAGTAATACCACCCTTAAGTAATCCCAGTCTGTGTTGTCATAGGCTTTTTTAAGGTCTAATTTAAAAACCAGAGATTTGATATTCTTTTTTTTTATGTTGTGGAGGGTCTCATGGGCTTAACCAATAATGTCCTGAATTATTCTACCCTTCAAGAATCCAAGTTTTTATGAAGAAAGGCACTTTGAGAGAATCATCTTTATCGGATTTTCAAGGATTTTAGAGATCACCTTGTAGATGAGATTACATAAGGAAATAGGATGATAATCATCGAAGGAGATTGGCTTGTTTACCTTTGGAATAAGGGCCAGAAAAATCAAATTAATACCTCCACAAAGTTTTCCATTCCTCCTCGAATCCTCCACCATATCGAGTAGATCTTCTCCCACTAGATAGAAGAAAGAAATGAAAAACTCAGTAGTCCACCCACTAGGACTTGGGCTTCTATATTTTTTTAAATTTTCTAGAACATATTTGATTTCCTCCAGAGTAGCAGGGTTAAAGAGCAATTCAACCTCATCCTTAGTAACCATACTAGGATAAAGGTTGGAGATCCTAACAAGTTTTGAGTAGTTTGTTCTATCTTTTACTCTAAAAAATTACTTGAAATGGTTAACTACCTCCTCTTTAATCCCCTCCTGTCCGTTTATTTTGTCTCCATTGCCCAAACTTAATTCCCACACATGCTTTCAATTTATGTTGTATCTTGCCATCTTGTGGAAGAATTTAGTATTAGATTCTCCACTATGAATCCAAGTAACCCTGTTGCGTAATATCCAAGCCTCCTCCTCCCCGTGCAGAAAATTTTTTATGTTAGTTTCTAGCACACAGAGATACCCATCGTGATCCTAACAATTTTTGAGTAGTTTGTTCTATCTTTTTCTCTAAAAAATTACTTGAAATGGTTAACTACCTCCTCTTTAATCCCCTCCTGTCCGTTTATTTTGTCTCCATTGCCCAAACTTAATTCCCACACATGCTTTCAATTTATGTTGTATCTTGCCATCTTGTGGAAGAATTTAGTATTAGATTCTCCACTATGAATCCAAGTAACCCTGTTGCGTAATCACCAAGCCTCCTCCTCCCCATGCAGAAAATTTTTTATGTTAGTTTCTAGCACACGGAGATACCCATCATCCTCCAAGGATAAGGAACCCTCCACTGATTTAAATAAAATCCGCTAGATTTTTGTTTCCTAGTTTTCCAATAACTTTTTTTTGTGTATCAATACTTCTTTTATCCAGTTCTTTGTTTGAATCTTGAGTTCTTTAAGCTTCCATACCAATCGTTGTTGTTTATTACCCTCCATTAGGAAACAAGGGTCCCTCCAAATTGAATGAACCATAATTTTAAAATCAGACTACTGCAACCAATGAGCATTAAACTTGAATGGAAACGCCTTGTACATGGGAGCACTCTCCAATTGAATAAGTATAGGAGCGTGATCTGAGATATAGGGATATTCCACCCACGATATTGAAAGGCCCATAGTTGACAAGGTTCTTTCGGATACTAAGCATCTATCAAGCCTTCTAGCAATAGCATATTGGCCAGCATGCCCATTGTGCCAAGTAGAGACTAGCTTGGTCGGCTTAAGATCGACCATCTTCAAGGAGGTGATTAAGTCTCTCAAAAAAAACTCGATAGAACATGGAACAAAGGATCCACCCTAGATTTCTTCTGAGGAAAAAATGAAATTTAAGTCACCTGCTATGATAAGATTTAGGATAGTTAGGATACCACTCTTTGCAATTGAACTCTAGAAGAGCTTTCGATCTTTACATGGCCCATAAATATTGAGGAGTGCCAACTCCTTTTTGGAAGAAACACAACTACCTATTAATAAAATTATGCCAACAGTCGGGAAGGGATTCAGATCAAAAGAGATTGGATCCCAAGCAACTAGTAAACCACCAGAAGTTCCTAAAGAGTTTACAGCAGTCGTAGCCCAAGAAGGACGAAGTTGGATCATAAAATCTCTCGTTTTTTGTTCATCCGAAAGAGTCTCTTGTAAAAACACAATGCCTGGCCTATTATGATCCAACAATCTAAAAACTGAGGCAGCTTTGAGGGTGCCTCCAATCCCTCAAATGTTCAAGGAGAGCAATAACATCACTTCTCCCTTGCCAGTGCCTTCATTGCTCTAAGGGCCCCTGAATCCAAGGAAGTAGGAACATTGTCACCTGCTTTATGACTAGAACTCGCTTGTTTCTTCCGTGAGATTATTGTTTTGATTAGTCACAGTTCTGAGACCAAACCCCATGACCAAGTAAAGGCTTTACCCCCCTTTCCTGTAAGCTGAGAGGAAGAGGATCCAATATCCATGTTTGGGTCGATAGATTTCTTTCCTAGGAAGATAGGTAGTGGCTAAGTGATTTGGGCCACATTAAGGCTAGGTAACAGGGAATCAAGGGTTACATAGAGACTAGAGTCCTCCTCCTCTACCTCTTTGTAGCCTTACTGAATCGATGAGATTTTGACCACGTCTTCCAAATAATAATCTGAAGGCACGCAATTACTATCGGAAAGGGTAGAAAGGGAAGGATCTAGATGGCACAGCAGAGGAGGAGACCAATGGTTGGTTCAAAGGAGAAAAAGTACTGGATAGAGGAGCGTCTTCAGTAATGGTAGGAATGGTGGGACTCCTGGGAAGAGAAGGATTTTTCTACAAGGAGGTTCCATACTATTGAATCGAGGAGGAGAACCTAGGAAAGGGAGCATCAAATGGAGGGTTAAGAGTGGAGGAAGACGGAAGAGTGGAAAGAGGGGGTTTAGAGGGTAAGTGCACCTACCTAGGAATGGAATTCTTTGTAATCTAATAACCATTCTGAGTTATTTATGGCCTCCTTCTCCTAACAGGACGGGGATTTAAACAATAGAGGACAGATCAATTGTAACTTACCAGAAAGGCTAGAGTCATGATCAAACAGAGAAGAGGAAGAGACTCCCAAGGATTCATGGAAGAAATCCAAAGAGGCATCATCTTCAATATAAGCCGGAGGACTCCTCTGTAGTTCAAAATCTTCAGACAAATCCTCTAGGAGCTTCCCCTTATAGTCACGAAGAAGGTGACCTGTTTGACGGCACAGGTTGCAGTGGAAGGGCAGACCAAGATAATCCAGTGACTGAGAAATATTAGGTTGCAGTGGAAGGGCAGACCAAGATAATCCAGTGACTGAGAAATATTTCATCCTCTCCATTCTATCTCTATAGTTTCTAGCAAACCACTGAAAATGTCCAACTCCACTAGAACTCTACCCATCTTTCGCATCAGGGAATTAAGAGATTTGGAGTCCAGTGAAATGAATCTCCCCAAAGTATCACCAATAGCCTGTAAGGCTCCTTCATTCTACAAATACAATGGGAGACCCGGTAGGAGTACCCAGAGATGTTTGAACTGAAAGAACTTTGTACTAGGATTGAATGTAATTCTCCATCATTTCAGCATAAGACTACTGCCCCCAAATACCCAAAGAGAACTCAATAAGAGGGTTGCATCCTTAGGGGAGTTACAGATAAACCCAAGCTAGCCTTTAGTGAGAAATATAACCTCGGGATAATAACCAAGGTGAGGAACCCACTGGTGCTTTATCCAATCCTCAAGAGAGCCTTTACTTAATGACTTATAAGATAAACGACCTACTAGAGAGCAGAGAACCATTTTGCAGGTGTCTTCTAAGCCAACGTCGTTGCATAATACCAAGTGCTTGGCCTTCTTGTTCAAAATCTTCAGACAAATCCTCTAGGAGCTTCCCCTTATAGTCACGAAGAAGGTGACCTGTTTGACGGCATAGGTTGCAGTGGAAGGGCAGACCAAGATAATCCAGTGACTGAGAAATATTTCTTCTAAGCCAACGTCGTTGCATAATACCAAGTGCTTGGCCTTCTTGTTGGCTTTCCACAGCTTTCAGTGAAAAGAGGCAGATTGGACCTGAGCACCTCGTTCCCTAAGTCCTCGCAAAGATGACAAAGAAAGGTTCAACAATCATGTAGGCACAAAGGTCGATGGTGTACTTGTCCTACAACCATCTGAGGGAAAGGAGGAAGACTCTAGAGAGGTTGAATGTTGTAGAGTGAGTTGAGGAGGACTACAAAGTAAGCTAGTCAAGTTAGAAGGATTATTTAAAAATGGTACACAGCCCGAAGACTCCTTCTGCAGCTTGTCCACTGAATCAAAAATCCCCACTCGCCTCCAAATTTCCTCATCCTCCAGGCTCATAAGAGTCTTTAACTTATGCTCCATATCAATAATGGAGACTCTACCCAAAAAAGTCCACAAAGGCCAGTCAAACACTGTCACACTATAGCTGACAAGCAATCAGACAAAGTAGCACAGTCTAAAAGGTCTGTGATCCTAGGAGTTTGTCCCACTCCTTTTCAAAACACCAGTAATAAGATATTAGATGCCCCACCCACTTGGGAATAGGGAAACAGAAATAGAGGGATCGACCAGTGGCTGACCCAAAGAACAACAAAAAACCATTCTACTAGAGTAAACAGTGAGCTTGGGAAACGGAAACTAGAGACAGACAAAATAGTTAAAAACGTTGAGTACACGAGAAAGACAAGCCAGTAAAAAAACATTGAGTACTAGATTGGTTTCTAAACCAACAAAAAACAGATATAAAATGGAAGAGCAGCAGTCAGTATCCAAACTTTCATTCAACACTGGACATGGAAAGAGAAGTTTTGCAACAGATTTGAAAAGGCTTCCCACCCAGTAACCCTCGTCTCCATCCCCTTCCATAATGACCTGTAAGACCGAATTATGAGACTTGTACTATACATTGTCACATCCATGATTCGTAATAACTGTGAGGTCTCGTAGTTTGATTTTGAAGTATATCATCATTACTATGACCTATATCCTGTGCACTTTTTAGGGTTTGATGTCTCTACATATGTGTTATTTATCCTTGGTAATACATAGAATCGATCCTTGGTCAAATTTTATGTGTATTCATGGCACCTGTATTTGGAATAGAACCCTCAGGACCTAAGCTTTTACAAGCAAATGCAGAATGCATGCCTCTGTTTTAGAAGCCAGGATAGTTGAAATTCCTCATGTCTTTTCATAATTATATTTGATGAATTTATCAATGATCCAATGGTTTTCTATGGGGGGTTATTCTTAGGAAGGTTAGTAGACAAAACTTCATTTTTTTTACCAAGGATTTATTTTCAAATCCTTATTTAAATCATGCAAATCAAGGTTTCCATTTGAATATCATGGAACTGTAAATTTGTTCTTATCAAGGTTTACCCACCTAGCTTCCAAAAAAATGTAAGAGTGGTTTTTTTTTTCTAATATGTCGACTCTGAGTTAGTTATCAAAACTGATAAATTCGTTCCTGAGCCAAATCGTGTGCTTTACCCTGAATTTGTAAACAAAACAATTGACAATGAAAAGATACTCAGGAGTTAAATGTTTCAAAGAATCACTTGAGATAATATACACAACATCAAGAGGGTTTTGATCTCTACGACCTTTATTAAAATCTATGCTGTGAATGATCATGAGTTTGAACAAGAGGGATCTTCTTTTAAGTTGAAACCTGAAAATGATTCTAAGAACAAGTCAAAATCGTAAATGTCTAGTTTTCCTTTGTACATATATTTATTGTTTTTTTATGTGTATACCCCAATTATATTTTAAAATAGACATAGATTTGAGTTCATTCTCTTTTGATTTTATTGTTTTGATTGTTTCTTTTTTAATTAATAGTGAAAATTTTAAATTTAGAACAACTACAAAATCATAGATTATGTAGTCGTTCCTAAAATATTTAAGTTATTAATATATTTTTATTTTGTACAGGTGTCAAAAAAATTGTTGCAAGGTCTATTATGGTGGGATATCAAGTGTAAATATGACAAGCAAAATTGATCAATATTTGGTGCCAGTTTATAGTGAGTTCTAACCAATTTGTTACGATAACAATTTCTTGTTATGGTTATCTTCTAGTCCAGTTTCTATTTGATTCAAGAAGCTATAATGTAATAGATGGGATCAGATCTGGTTGAATTATAAAATAATCTTGTCTTATTTTTAAATTATTATTTTGTATTTTCATAACTCTATTTAGTATAAATAGGGTATGAAGTTACTGTTGTAAAGAAGGGGGGCATTTATGCAAGAGTAAGTACTATTTGCACTGTTGTAAGGGTGATTTCTCTTGTAGAATTTTAACTATCTATTGAACCAGCAGAGGGAGAAGTCTTTATTCTTCTAACCATTTGGAGCATTGTTGTCAGTTTTGGGGATTTAACAAAGAGATTATTTAGTCTTTGTTTATTCTTGTTCTTGATGGGTATGAATTATCTTTTCCAGCACTATTGTTAGACTAGAATAATTTGTGCTTGTTTTTTAAATCACCTCCAAGCTATATTGTAGGATTGGACGGAGATGAATTTAGGGTTGAATATTGCATTTGAGAAGGCTTTTATGAATTTAGTTGCATAGATATCTATTGACTTCGTGTTATATTTGTTTTGGTATTATTCTTGTCATTATTTTTGGACTGTTCCAGTATATTGACATGATCTAATGGCTTAAATGCATTTCCATTTGATTTAGATATATGTACAATAGATATATGATAATTATTTATCAGATAATTTTTTGTACATATTTGTTTAAACAAGTGGCAGATCCTAGAACTATTTCTCTGATCTGTTAACTCCATTTTATTCTAAGTTCAATGTTGGTTCATATTTCATTATATTTCTCTTGATTGGGAAGAGGTCTATATCTTTTCCTAATCAAGATAGAATAGATTTATTTTGTTTTCTACATTTAGACTAGGATACATTTACATTTAGTTTAATTCGTTGCATTTCTTTAATTCTTCTTTCACATAAGCAATCATCCTTGTGTCTTGGTTGAGCCCTCATTTTAGCTGACTTATTTAGTTTAGATTTGTTTATTTTATATTTGATTAACTTTTAGTTTAGGTTAGTTTTAGGAAAATGGTAACTGGACCCATTGAAAGTAGTCAAGATCACCATACCAAATGAAAAAGGGTCTAATTGAGACCCTAACCAGGTGATTTTCTCAATGTTGATCATGGTCAATTATGGCCATCAACAAGCCTTTAGCCCCTTCTTTCTATAAAATGAGGGACAGACCCTTCTTAGGGTCAATGAACCTGAAAACACAAAAGATGAGGAAACGAATGGGAAAAAGTGTGGAAAGTAGTAAGTATGAGTGGGAAATGTATGATGACCCTTCAAGGAGACCCCCCAGTAGAAACCCTTTTCCTAAGGGTGGACAACTTACTAGGATACCATGACAACAACCAAGGTGAAATAAGGAAAAATTTATAATTTCCAAGAAAACATTCCATAATCAAGAAAGGACTCTTTGCAATATGCTCAGATGCTTCAAATATTAAAGTGACACTTACCATGAGAATGGACTTGTTATCTCATGAAGCAAGAACTATTGTATTCTATGGACCAAGTTGGTGTGGCGAATGTTTCTCTACTGGTTACGATGATTGGTGATGTGTGGTGGAGAAGAGGGTCTCTTCCTTCTCAATTTGAGCTTTGTTGGTTAATATGGATCTCGGCACTCCATGTATGCTACATGTGGGCCTTGAGACATCATCTCCTTAGTTACCCCTAGGTTGAGGGGGTAACATTCACAATCCTCATTTTCACGAAACAAAATTTTTGGTTGTCCTTCTAATATTTCATAATCCACCACCGAGAAGATATACTGGTCAAAACTCCTCTCCCTTGTGAATGTAGTTGAAATAAGACCAATACTTTGAACTACAACATCGTTTCAGTTGGAAGCAGTGAAAATGAAAATATCATAACCTTATCCCATTGTACCTATCTCATTTCATATTTCCCATGTGTAGAATTTTTCGAGGAGCATCCAAAAGAGACACATCATCTCAAGAAAACTGGATCCTTTCCTTCTCCATTGTCTTGAATTAGTAATTTTGGACAATTATCATGTGGGTTAGTTATTTTTTTGATTGAAACAATTGTGGATCCATTTTCTCTCTCATCCATTGCATTATCCAACAACTCTCTTATAGCTCCCAGATCCCATTAATGAGAGATAGAATTAGCATGAAGGTATGAGGAACTCACTCGAATAATATCCTCAACCAATTCTTCATCATTAGATGAATATGGTATATATCAATGTTCCAATATTTCCAAAATTGATGATGCCCAGAGGGAGAAGGAATATCAAAGGACTCATGGGAATGTTCTACACAATTCATGACTTGTAGGGTTGATGAGTCCTCCTATTTCTCGCTGATATTTGAGGATATTAATTCCAATAAATGAAGGTATTGCTTCTCCTCCAACTTCGTGTGCATGGTCAAAACATATGAGAGGTATATGGGAGGATATATGAGAGGTATGTGTTGTCTTATCATTTTGTCTCATTTCCTATGAGATTCTATCACCATCTTCCCTAATCGAGACCTCGGTGTCCATACAAAGAGATGCACATCCTCATCTCCAAAAGTTTCCATTTCACTTCTAGAGATGAGGTGTCTCTTCCATAGACAGTCCCTACCAAATTAGACATGCAATGAGACTGTGTTACTATTATCTTTGGTGGGTGAGGTTACGGATAACCTAGAAAACATATTTATAATCCTACCCTGGCTCACACTAGTTTCCTCATTGGAATCACCATTTTCTTCATATTACCAATTGGATTAAGAGCCTTCATATTCTTCCTCATATTCCCAATTGGATTCAAAGTCTTCATATTCTTATTCATATTCTTCATATTCTTCTTCATATTCCCAATTGAATTTAGAGCCTTCATCTTCTTCTTCATGTGAAATTATTTGTTTTTCCTCAATTTTTGTAGTAGGTTCAAGTTTAATGTTTTTCTCATGTTTGTACTTTTCAAAAACTTTATAAATTGACCCATGTACACAATCAATGAGTTCATTATTTAATTCATGAATCATGTTGATTATAATATTGGAAGGTGTATCCATGATACATAAAACAATTATGAAATGATAGGTAAATTACTTTTTACTAGTTCAGTAAAATAAATTTTCACCTAGTCATTAAAAAAAATTTCGGATTGGTAACAAATTTTTACGAAGTTATTTTAACAAATACATGTTGATTTGAAAATAAGCTAACTCACAAATCTCTCTCTTGTATATCATGATTCTATATGTAGAATTTTTTCCATATTTTAACGGTTTCATTAGTCTTCTTATAACTTCCATCTTCCTCAAAGTGCATCGTTGTATTCCATCGCATTCAATTTGCACCAACACTTAGTTCATTTTTTATTTCTCATGGGCTTGTGCATATTGTCTTATTAAATTCTAAAACTCTACTCTCATCAAAATACACGCCATGTTCCGTGACCCTCATATTGCACTATACTTAGAATATTTTCAAACTTTTCACTGCGGGTATGGACCACTTCCCCGATTCACTTGATTGTTATCACTACAAGTCTGACCAGCCAACTTATGACACTTAGTAATTTTCAAGAAACGTTCTTTACTCTCTGGTAATTCAATACTTAGCCTATTTTTTATTTCATCGTGGGTTTGCAGGTCATAAATCTTCAAAATATTTGTATCCCTACGTTTGACCCATATAGACCCATACTTAAACATTTATTGGGTTAGTAGACAATGGGTTCATCTTGATTCAAATATCTCTTGACATCCCCATATTATCCTTTGTTGTAATACGTATTGTCTTGTCAGTTTCCTCGAGATATATTTAATGCTAATTTTAGGGAGGATAATATCTAATTAAAATATTGAAAGTTTGTTATTAATGGCATGTTTTCGAGGAAATTCTCCATTAACTCAAATTTAATTCACACTAATATTTCCTTTGAAAAAAGAACTTCAATTTGTATTATTGAAAAGGCATTTACTTTGAAATTTACATCTCAAAGTGACTATACAAGAGTCTACCAACTTCATCAAACAAGATAACAAGAATAAGAGAACAATTATATGGTGATACTCTAAACTTGTTTGTGCGGAAGGACCATAGATTCTAGTGTTCAAGGTCATACTAATATTATTTGTCATTGTCATTACCATAAAGGAATGAAAACAAATTATGGACATTAGGCATCGCCTTAGCAAGTTGCATACCGAAAGGTTTTGATTCCAGAGAAATACTTTCCTTGTGTGTAGATAAATTTGATTAGAATCGAAGGATAATCCAACTCCAAGGAGAGTCTCATGTTTATATATATACTATCATTATTTTAAAGAATGTTAGAAATTCCCAAGTCAATAATCACATTGAAATAACATCTTGAAGGAAATAAACAGTGGACTGGAACTTTTACAGGAATGTCTTGAAGATCCTACAACAATGCCCAAAGACCTATCTAATATTCAGGCTAGTTTAGTGAAAACCCCTTATCGATAGATAGCATATATTTTCTCTAGATTGACAGGTTAAGACTCTACAGAAACTATTTCTCGGTTGTCTCTTTATATTTTACATTTTACAGTTCATGAACAAGCAATCTTCGACTGGTCTAAGATCATTTCTGGAGAAATCTCTTCACAATTATCAAATTTCAAGAAAAATAAGATATTTTATATGTCCTCATATTTAATATTTTATATCACCTATTGTCACATGTTTAAGGGTTTGAGTGTGGGAAGATGAGTTGAATTTAAAATCGACCCAATACCAATGTGGTACCAAGCCTTGTGGAAACAAAAGGCTACACATTATTTTTATGAAGTTTATAACACATTTGTCTCTTATTTTAAGAAACTTATCTTTGGTTCAAAAGCATCCAGAATATCCTTGGAAGCATCAACTTTCCTGGATAAAAAGGGAAGCATTGAAAATATGGAACATTATAGTGTTGTTAGAATCTATTGTTCTCGTGAAAGACCTATTTATCTCCCATATTATGTTTATGATAAAATGTTTGTTATAGAGATGGACAGACAATACAAATTTTGGATACATTTCTTTCATGATAAAAGAAAGAATCAATTCATTCCTTTACCATGGAAAGTCGGAGAAATTCAATTAAGAAGTATTTCAAAAATTGATGAATTTGTAGTATAGTTGGACCGGTATAGTTTAAAGTTTGCAGAAGAAATCAAGGGGTTTAACCCCTACCACTTTTTCATGGACCATATGACATCTCTCAGTTTTATAATTTCACTTGATAATAAATTTTTATTTGGAGAGGAGGAGGGATACAATCAAGATCCCCCAACAATAATTGTTAAAAATAAAGCAGAGGATATCAAAATTGTAATCAGTACTACAAATCCACACAAATAGAAGGGAATAATGGTTAATGAAAGAAGTACTCATTCTCACAATGCTTCATAGAAAAGTGTCCCACACAAGAAAAGTTTCTAGTCAACGAAACCAGAAAAAAATAAGTCTTCGACCAATAATTTTGATGATGGAGGTGAAAAAAACCCTCCGATGGGAAAGTTGGAGAGATCTCATAAACTTCAAGTTGAATTAAAAATACAAACTACTCAGCAAGTGGTAGAGGAGCTCGTACTTGAAGACAAGGTTTCCCTTGAAGATATGGATCTGGATGTTGATATTGAAAATACAAAATTTCCTAATGACGAGCATAGAATTCAAGAGAGCAGGGAAGTTGCAGCTGAAATTGCAATTCAAGAACAAGCCTTTTCAGAAGAGGAATATTTCACAGTACAAAATTCTTTGTTCATTAAAAGTTCTAAAAACATAATTTTCAAAAGACTCCATTCAAAAAATAAAAGGATTTAAGGAAAATCCAATTCAGAGTTATATCTCAGCAGTATAACACCTTCCATAATTTCTCGCATCTACGAGACTATAGGAGAAGCACTTGAAATGTAGGTTGATTAAATGGAAATCAAAAACATTAATTTGAAAGAAATAATCAAGGAATTGGAAACAACATTGATGCCTCCTCCAATATTTTCAAGTCCAGTAACCACTATGAAATCATCGAAGACTTTGGATGGCACACCAGAGTCTGGTTCGAAACTTAAAGGGACATCAAGTTTACTTGTGGATGTCAGATAGTATCTTGGAAAGAATAATTGGAAGAGAATTTTTCTAATTCTTGAGACATGGGAGTTGACGAACAATTTTATTGCTTTGGCATCAAAAATTTCAAATTTGAAACGGTACTTGGAAGATGATCTGAAAAAGGATGAAGGGTTTTATAAAGAGGCAATCATTACTTTTGTGATTAAAGTTTCAAATATGAGCAAGCATAAAAGAAGGGAAGAAGACTTACCCTCCCTGACTCACATTAAACAATTAAAGGCTTGTTGGATAAAATAATTAAATGATTAAAAGAAATATTGGATGACCTTGATACTTTAAGTGTAAAAAGGGGTGAATGTTATTTAAAATTAATTTATTTTCACTTAGATGGAACCACGATAAAGTTTCATGACTCAAAAATTATTTTAAATTCAGTGTTTATGACTAAAGACATGTTTGAGGAAAATTTGGAAACATTAAAATCTACATCGACAGAAAGGTTCAATAGCTTAATGGAATAGTCAGAATTTGAGGTTGAGAGTTGGTTAGTCAATTATGTGAGCAAGAACGAGGATATAGAAGATACTTTACATCAAGTTTCAATTAACTACCAAGACAGTGAAGATTCATTGTTTGGTATAAGAGTGAGACCAGAGGTAATTGTTCCTCCCATGATGAATTATGTTGAAAATTGGTTAAATCAAGCCCTAATAAATATAACTAAAGAAAATAAAGAAGTGGTAATTACAATCAGCCCAAAAACCGCAACTCAAGAGAATACAAAAGGAGCATTGGCAAGGAAATAGAGAGAGAGAACACCATCACAGTGAGTAAAATCGATCACATTCTTCTTAATTATTTTCTCTTCCTATTTATAATCCATCCAGTTGTGTCTTATCTTTCCCAAGAAAAACATAACTAATTTATAATCACTTTCTTTTTGTCTTATTTTCATGCCCAACCCTATTTCGTTATTTTATTTTATGATCCACGGGATCCCAATACCAGTCCAACTTTGGAGGGATGCATTTTATTTTTTAAGACAATCAAAGAGTATTTTAATTTTTGAAAAATACCAGAGAACTATTTTGGGGACAAACTTTAATGATATATTTGAACTATGAGTCTTGAGCATAAGATGTTTAAATTTTTCCTATTGTTGGTTATCTTCGTGATTCATAAGTCTTGTTTCAATTGTGTTTGGATCCCATTTCCTGAAAGGGGGCTTTGGGGAGGCTTTTCCCCCCACATATCTCTTCATGGGGTTCTAGGGTGGGTGGAGAGAAATTTTAGATCCCCCCCTAGCAGGGGTTTGGGGACAGCGCCCCCAAAGATAATTTTTTGGGAAAATCGTCTTGTAAAATATTGTAATTTTTTAGTCCATATGGACCGTTCATTTTAAGGTCGCAGATCTGATAGTGGAAGTTATGTTAGGGATTTGTTCCCTAGAAGACAACCCTCATTTGTGTATAAGGGTATTGTATTGCAACTATGTGTGTGAGTAAATATTGTATTCTGAGAGGAGACATTGTGAGAGAAAGAAGAGGAAGTTACAACTGGTGTGTTGTAGGTTGTATCCCTTCATTTGTTTGATAATAATAAATGAAGGACGTGTTGTAGGTTGTATCCCTTCATTTGTTTGATAATAATAAATGAAGGACCTGGGAATTTCTCTATTGTATTGAGTATCGTCTGTGTTTTATTTTTTCATTTGTTTTTATATATTTCTCTCGGTCCTCTTTTTTCAAACACCTATCACATTCTATCATGTTTTGAATGCAAAAACTCTTTTAAAGTTCTCTCATATGTGGGCCTATTATCTTCCTGTATTTTAATGCAATAAAACATATTGAATATTGTGATGGATGTGAGGGTTTTTTTTTCTGTAATTGTTATTTATTTATGTATGATATTTCTGCAAATATTATATTTTTATGAGTGAAGATTCTTGGTCCTCTTCTCAAGAATTTTTTGGTGTATGTATATTATTTTCAATTAGAAAATATTTTACATTTTTATTGAGTGATAAAGATATAGATTTTCAGATTTTTTCCGTGAGACCGCTCATGCCCGAAGCTAGGGATTCACCAC
>CBVK0100625688.1:0-10492 GCA_900067695.1 Picea abies | reverse complement strand
ATTTAAAGGCATTTTTAAGTAATACATGATATATTATATATTATAACAAGTCCTAGATATTTACTAACCTTACATTACCGTACTCAAGCTCGAAAAATATAAATAGAAATAATGGTATGGAATGTTATCCTCCTTATCGTGATTCAATTCCCATAAATGAAATATTAAGTTCATAATCAATATCTTGTAATGGCTTCAAATCTATTTATATATAAATAAAAATATTCAGTGATTGCGATCACTTCCTTCTGAATTCGATGCAAAACACTGGATAGGTATTTTTCGATCGCAACCATTTGGAAATGCAAATGTTATGGTAGATGTGGCCACAACGCATTTGAGACGCATTTTCCTAGCCCAATTTAAAATCGTAACAACAAATTGAACAACTTGAAGTGATACTATTGTTATCATTGATGTGTTCCTCTGAAATAGTTATGCGAGGCAGCTGCTCCACAGGTGCGGCCACGTCCAGAAATTGTTCCATGGATGCATAATAGTGTGGGAAATATAAGTAGTCCACCATATTTCTTGGCGTACCTTGTTACTTATGCAAGAAGGGACAATCATGCGGGTGATGCCCCTATTGGTACTTGTGCAATAAGGGACAATGATGCGAGTTATGCCCCTATTTATTGTGTGTATAATTATGTGTCTTTTGCCATGGAATATCTATGATAATGATGTTTATGAATTATTATTGTTATTCCACTTAACTTTGTTCATATGAAATTTAATTGTGTGTTAATTTAGGTGTTGCATTAATATTTCTGGATTCGTTTTCATGGGTTTTCCCTGCATATGTTGTATATATATTTATGTTATTATTTTATATGAATTTGTGCATTTGCTGAATATTTTTATGCTTTAAATTAGGATCAGAGTCAAAATTTTGTTGTGGAAGTGTCCAACATGAGTTTAGGGATGTTACAAAATGGTACCAGGGCCCAGTTTTCAACGTTGAGCCTGGATGGGCCGCGCTAGATGAATGTTGAAATGTTGAAGAGGAAATTCAAAGAAAATTAATTTTTGAAGTATGTATGCAACTTGTTTGATAAGTTATTGAAATCAAATTAAGAGAAATATCATGGGTAATGTGAAGAATCGAGCCCAGAAATTAAAAATAAGAAATTTCAATTTCTAATGAGGAAGTTTTGGGCATGTAGATCGCTGAATTTTTTGAGTGTACAGAGAGACCATGGTGCCCAACCAACAGTGGGTCGTTCTCCGGTTATGCAAGGCAACAACCCCTCCACATACGCGGATCTACCTCGCAACTCCTCCAAAATGGGTCTGCCTCCCAACTGCTCCACAACGGGTCTGTCTGGAAACTTCTCCACTGCGGGTTTGTCTATGGTTGTGGGAGGAAACTGCTCCACAGGTGTGGCTCTGTCTACCACATGCTCTATGAGGTAGAAAAGAATGGCCATTGGTGTTGAAGTTCATCTGGTATTGGTATTTGATTGAAAAGAATGGCCATTGGTGTTGAAGTTCATCTGGTATTGGTATTTGATTTCGAACATCTTCTGTATTCATTGGCTGACGAACACCAAGGGACGGCACCACAAATGCGTCTCTGTATCGCAAGCGCTCTCTCAAGTAGACAAGAATGCCCATTCCTTGGTATTCAGGTGCTTGTGTTATCTGAATTAGAAATTCTTGCATTCTCAGCCGACCATAATCATTCCAACTTCTTAACAGAATCTGAGTGAGAGTATCAGGATCAGGAGGAGCTCTTCTAGATATTCTTCTTCTCATACTCCTACTGAGCCATCCCCCCGATCTTCTTGTTTCTTGTTCCATTTCGATTTCAAAGATAAATAAAAAGAATGGACAATTATGACCCAAATGAGCGAGCAAATGACACAACGATGGAAGTGATTTTGAATTTTGAAATTATGACTTCTTTATTTGTAAAGTCATAAAGATAAGATTGGGCGCAATGAATAGAAAGCTAACGACACGGTAAGCCCATCTTGTTGATGCCTCCTTTACTCCAATACATTCAAACTGGCAAGGTAAAGGGATAGTCATACTAGATATTCTAAGGGATGATAGTTCCTTCTCTTTGAAGTATTCTAATTGATCCACTAGTCTTTGAAGTATTTTAATTGATCCATTGCATAATACACCACAATTCCTTGTCTTTGAAGTATTCTAACTAAGCCATTGCATATTTTACCACAAGGATGGATGACAGTGAAGTGTGAGGAAATTAGGACTAACCAATGAAATCTTTGTTGTGTTACTTTTAACTAACATGTTTTTGAATAATGGCCTTGGTCACTTGAAGGAAAAAACAAAGTGGTGGATCCAAATCAGTTCAAGAGACACCACTAGGTATTCATTCACCATAATGAGTAGGTGTTACTTAACTAGGAATTTATTGGATGAGGATGATAAATTGAGAAAGATATATTTTTATAGACAAGTCGGGACCATAAGCATGTAAGTGGTTCTTGATTAGAACCTGTTAGCGATATTTCTTGCTGAGGGGGTTAAATTGCAAAAGAGCGGGTCAAAACCCACTTATCCTAAGTTTATGGCCTAGATCAGCACGCCCAGATCAACGGCGATGAATACCATTCTGGAACCCCCCCGCCTTTCTACCTTTAAGCAGAGGGGGGGGGTCCGGAATCCCATATGCATCTTTTTGACGACCACGATCATGGCGCCAAGATCAACGATGCTCATGCAGTCCCGCTCCTCTCGGCTGCCCTGTGCTTAACCAGTGTAGGCCCCCCTCCTGTCAGTTTATTCTTCCTTCCGCCTTTCCCCTGCTGCCATGTGTCATCTGTTCACCTCTCCCCTTTGGTCCTCATGGTTCTCCCTTCTTCCCACCATCCACTCATTGCCTGCCACACATCCCGTTCCTTTCCACAACAGTCTCTCACCCGAAGGTGAGATCATTTTTTTCGTCTCCTCCCCCATCTACCTGGGTGTCTTCCGCCATGGATCACCCTCTATCGCCCCTCTCTGTCATCACTTGTACTTCTCGCCACTCCTTCCATGCGCTCCTCGATGCCATCACTCCTACCATACACCGTGTCCTCCGCGCTGGCCCTCAGGTCCGTCCCTCAAGCTATTCAGTTGTTCTAGGTGTCAGTGCGAGAAGTCTTCCCTATCCCAAGAAGCAGTTATTGAAGAGGTTGAAGGTGGTTAGACATCATCTCCGCCATAATGGGGACGTCCTGCAATGAATTAAAAGCACGTCGATTCGCCGACGTAACTATCAGAAGATCTATCGCGTCTGCCACAAGTTGCACAATCATTCAAAGATTTCGGCTGCAGAGTGTCAGAAGCCATGCAGACGCAAAGCTTTTAATGTGTTTTCTCGGTTCCGCTGCTGTTGTTGTTTTGAGTATATGTAGGTATTTTTTCCATTTTTGTATCTATCGATGGTAGAGCTAAGCTCCCGACTGCAAAATTTCAGCAAATACTCTGGCCCTTGATTATGCCTCTGTGTTTGGGACTTCCTGGTTTATAACAAACAGTTCCTCTTTTCCATCTTTGTTTCATCTTCTACTGGAGGGTTCACAGTTGAAGGATTCACGTGGACTTCACAATCTTGTTGCGATAAAGGATTTGTGGTGTCATCTTTGTTTTCTCTGGTATTTGTGTTTGAATGTGAAAGGATTTTGTGTTCGAATGCATTTCTTCCTCAGTCTGTTACACACCGGATGTCTGTGATATACCTTGCACCCTTCTTGCATAAGTCTTCCACCTACTCACCCTTTACTACGACTCACTGTTTGGAGTTTATCAAGACCCCATTCTTTCATGCATGCCTGGTCTAGTTTCTGGAGTTGATATGATGCTGTTTTGAGTTTCCCTCCATTCGATCACTCTTTAACAAATCGTGACTTTAAACTGATGGGCTTCGGGCTCTGCTCCTGCTAGCAATCCAGGAGTGACTTCCGAACGCCAACATTTTCTGGCACCATTGCTGGGGACGATGTTGAATATATTCCCTGGGATTGAAGGACAAAGATCAACTGATTTCTGAAGGTGCATCAGATATCAGAACTAGAAGATTGCTACTGTGCACCTGGCGACTCCACTGTGACGACTCCACTGGGGAGAACCTGTTCTATCAGCTGTGGCTTCAAGAGGTAGACACACGAGGTCTTATCCGCATTTACCTTTAGCCACACCAGAAGCAGACTTGGAAGCAGTGCGCAGAAAGGGAAGGAGCTCTGCAAAAGAAGTTTCAGTCTTTGAAAAAGGTAATACGCCATCCCCTTCTGTGAAAACTCCATTTTCTGATTTTCAGCTTCCTAATCGTACTTCCTCTGAGGTCTCCCATTTTCTGAACTTTGGGAGTGTTCCTGCTGAGTTCTCTCCCCCTGGTCTAGTATTAGAGGGAGAGATCCTTGTCACTCCCCCCTCAGGAGGTTTCACTACTCCTCCTTCGATTACTACTACTGTGCAGAGAGGAACACCCGTACACTCAGGTTCCTTAGACTTTTCTCTGTTTTCCCCATTGTCCCCTGTAAGGACTGTTTGCACTCTTTTCGTCGATGTGTGAGAAAAAAGTGAGTGCTTACATGCCTAGTTGGGCTCTGCTAGTCATGACAGCGAGGGAGAGATCCTTGTCACTCCCCCCTCAGGAGGTTTCACTACTCCTCCTTCGATAACTACTACTGCACAGAGAGGAACACCCGTACACTCAGGTCCATTAGACTTTTCTCTGTTTTCCCCGTTGTCTCCTGTAAGGACCTCTTTCCCTTCCTCACCTGTTCACACTCCGTCTCCTCCGAGTTCTCCTCCACTCAACGTCCCTATG
Organism: Picea abies; assembly: GCA_900067695.1. NCBI lineage: Eukaryota > Viridiplantae > Streptophyta > Pinopsida > Pinales > Pinaceae > Picea > Picea abies. Next base: position 5,706 of record CBVK0100625688.1, on the reverse strand, counting down.
GCTGGTCCTAATCCCCCTCAGAATAGAATGGATGCTATAGTTGCTGCTAGATATGCTCCTTTGGTCCTGCTCCATCCGATGAATCCTCTCCCTGCTGGAGACTACTTAAAGTATATGCCCAAATTCACTGGGGAAGGGGATATAACTGTTGAAGAGCACTTGGATGCTTTTTACAGTTATGCAGACAACCTCAATATTGAGAATGAAGATGTCTGGATGAGAGCAGAGTTTGGATGGTGAGGTCAGAAAGTGGTTCAGGGGGCTAGCCCCTGGATCTATTGCTGGTATTGAAGCCCTGGACACTGTTTTCCTGAGGTAGTGGGGAGATAGGAAAGATTACATTTATTACATGACTGAGTTTGAGTCCCTGAAGAAGCAGGAAGGAGAGTCAGTTTCTGACTTTTCCAGAAGATTCAATAAGATGTATAACAAGATTCTCGCAGAGATAAAGCCATCAGATGCCTCTGCTCAAATTTCATATGCTAGTGCCTTTGACCTTGATTTCTGTCTCGTATTAAGAGAAAGAAGAGCCACCTCTTTAGCTCAGATGCAAGATGCAGCGATAGAGGTGGAATCCAACATGTTAGCTGCTGACAGACTGAGGAGCAAAGACAACACAGACCGAAGAAAAGGAAAATCAAAAGCCTCGACCTCTGACTCCACCATCCCTGGCCCATCATTGTCTCATCCTCAAGTGAGTGAGCTGGACCAAGTAATGAACTTCCTTAAAGAAGAGGTGGAGAGATTGAAGGTGGAAAAGAGGCAGATGTATAAGGGTCCTCAGAACGCCGAAAACAAAGGAGGTTTCAGGAGACCAAACAATTTTTCTTCCCCAACTATGCATAAAGAGAAGGAAAGAGACAGAGATGACCAAAGAATTCAGGCTCCTCTCTAGAACAACCTTGTAGCCGATGAAGAGGAAGTAGAAGCAGATGAGCCTGAGCCTAAAATCCACTCTGTAGAAGTCACTCCTCCTTTCCCCCACCTAACTAAGTCAGCATATGAAGAGTCTCTCATGGACCATCAACTGAATGAATTGAGCAAGGGAGACAAAGCTGGCGGTGGCCGAGGCAGGTGCAACTTGAGGTCTGACAAGAAAGCAGCAACACCCGATGTTCCAGAGTCATCCACTAGAGCAGAAAAGACTGTTGAAGAGATAGTAGACAATCACAGAGGTAAGAAGGCCCATCCTCTCCCCTCTGCTATTCAAAATCATGCTCCTGAGATTAGAGAAAATCCAAAGCTTACATCTTCCTTTAATTTCGAGCATAAAATTCAAAAGATTAGAATCCCTGTGCCCCTCACTGAATTAATCAAACATGGGGAATTTAAAAAACACTTCTCCGACCTGTTGAAGTCTGAAGCCTCTAGCCCATCCACAGACTTCATAAGCCTCCAATATTAAAGGTCTGCAGTGGTCCTAGGCCCCATGGTAGAAGACAGAGACGATACATCCCCTCCCTTCTACACTTCCCTGAACATACATGACAAAGTACTGCATAATTGCTTGATGGATTCAGGAGCCTCCCACAACCTCATGCCCAAAGCTGTCATGGAAGAGCTAGGACTAGAAGTCACCAGAGCCTATCATGACCTCTATTCCTTTGACTCTAGGAGGGTACAATGTTTGGGAGTCATAAAGGACTTGGTAGTCTCCCTGTTTCAACTGCCCATGAAAAGTATGGTCATGGATATAGTGGTGGTTGATGTTCCCCCCAAGTTTGGCATGCTATTGTCAAGGTCTTGGATTAAGAGACTCGGAGGGACACTGCAGATGGACCTCACATATGCCACCATTCCAGTCTTTGGAGGGGAACATAGGAGATTGTACAGAGAAGCCCAGCTAGCCTACATTGTCAGTGATGAAGCCAACCCTACTAATCATCCCATCTATGCTTTAGACACTGACTTGGGATCTAGCTTATTGCAATTCACTGATGAGCCTGAGACACCCTTGCGGATCAGAAAGCAGCTCAGTCTTAATCAGGGGATACCCTCTCCGACCACCTCTATTTGGAAGATGTTCTTTGACGGAGCTTCTTCTAGTATAGGTGCAGGTGTCGGGGTAGTATTCAAGTCTCCTTCTCAAGAAACCATATCTCTGTCATACAAGCTAGAATTTGAAGTCACCAATAACATGGCAGAGTATGAGGCTCTGGTTCTGAGATTAAGGGCTGCAAAAGAAATGGGAATTAGAGAGATGGTTGTGTTCGGGGATGCAGAATTTTAATTATCCAGCAGGTAAAAAACGTCTATCAAACCAAGCACCCTCGCCTTAAGAATTACAGGAACGAGGTATGGGATACAGGAACGAGGTATGGGATCTAATTGATAGTTTCTTCCTGGCTTTCAACATCACTTTCATTCCAAGGCAAGAAAATGCTCTAGCCGACTTTCAAGCCTTCTCAGCTAGTTTGTTCGAAGCCCCTGCGCTGCCCGCTGATGGATTAGAGGTGGAGATAAGGTACAGACCCTCTGTACCGGACAATGTCAAACATTGGAAGGTATTCGAAGATGATCAGGAGATTGAGAAATTCCTCCAATCCATCAGTGACTTCTCTGCATTGCACATAGATGAAGACCTTGATGAGGAGCCTGACCACCACCCTGGGGAGTTGTCAGATAAGGTTGCTGACCATCAGATCATTCAACTGCCGAGCAATGATATACCAAAAGGTCTGATCCCATTAGAAAGATTGTTCGATGGAAATGATGTAGCAGTGAAGGGCAGAATCACAGGTGATGATGCTGATACAGCCGAATGCAACATAGGTACACCTGAGGAGCCCAAGTTGGTCAAATTGTCAAAAAGTTTGACTGAGGAGCAGAGGACTGGATATACCGATTTGCTGAGGGAGTTTGCTGACGTGTTCGCGTGGACCTATGAAGACCTCAAGATGTATGACACGTCAGTCATTGAGCACAAGATCCCACTGAAAGAGGAGGCTAGACCTTTCAAGCAAAAGCTGAGACAGATAAATCCTACGCTGCTACCTGTCATGGAGAGGGAGGTGAAAAAACTGTTGGATGCCCAAATCATAGTCCCCTTGAGATACTCCAGCTGGGTAGCCAATTTGGTCTCGGTGAGGAAGAAGAGAGGAGAAATCAGACTCTGTGTCAATTTCAAGAACCTGAACAGGAGTTCAAGGAAGGACAATTACCCCCTACCCAACATGGAACATATATTGCAGAGGGTCACTGGTGCATCTAGGATATCTATGATTGATGGCTTTTCGGGCTATAATCAGATATCAGTCATGCCCGAGGACAGAGAAAAGACCGCCTTCACCACCCCTTGGGGGACGTTCATGTATGCCAAGATGCCATTTGGGTTGATGAACGCGGGAGCGACTTTTCAGCGAGCCATGGACATAGCCTTCATCGGGGAAAAAGATAAGTTTGTGGTGATTTACTTAGATGACATAATAGTCTTCTCTAAGACAGATATAGAGCACCATTGCCACTTGAAGAGGGTTTTCTTGAAATGCCACAGGTTTGGCCTCTCCCTGAATCCCAAGAAATCATTATTTGTTATGCAAGAGGGGAAGTTGTTAGGCCATATAGTCTCAGCAGAGGGAGTGAGAATTGATCCTGACCGGGTAGAAGCAATTCAGGCCCTATCGCTTCCCAGATCTAAAAAGGAGGTCCAAGCATTTCTGGGAAGGATTAACTTCCTGAGGAGGTTTGTCTCAAATTTTGCTGAGTTGGTGAAACACATCACAGCCATGCTCAGGAAGGGCCACAAAATAAAGTGGACTGCTGAACCCAGGAAGTCTTTTGACCAAATAAANNNNACCGAGGCTCCTGTGCTGATTAGTCCAGATTATTCTAAAGATTTTATGATATTTTCTTTCGCTTCCTTTGATACAGTAGCAGCAGTCCTATTGCAGAAAAATGATCAAGGGCAAGAGCAGCCTATTGCCTTCTTCAGCAAGGCGCTGAGAGATGCAGAGTACCGCTATGAGATCATGGAGAAGCAGGCTTATGCCTTAGTGAAATCCCTCAAAGCTTTCAGAGTCTACGTCTTACACTCAAAGATAATTGCATATGTCCCTTCAACCTCTGTGAAGGACATTCTTATACAGCCCGACATAGACGGAAGAAGAGGAAAATGGATCGCCAAGATCCTAGAATTCGACCTGGAAATCAAGCCCACCAAGCTTATAAAGGGGCAGGGTTTGGCCAAGCTCCTGGCCGAATCCAATTATAAAGCTTTGGAAATCAATTTGGTCGATGAACAAACTGAATCATCCAACATGGGTTCCTGAAGCACTGTACCGCTATCAGCATGCCCTTGGTACAAAGATATCTTATATTTCCTGTAGGAGTTGAGACCCCCTAACGGGATGGAGAAAAGAAAAGCCAGAGCTATAAAGCTCAAAGCTATCAGGTATTGTCTTATTGGCCCAACCTTGTATTGGAAAGATCCCCAGGGGATATTACTAATGTGTCTGGACCCGCAACAGGCCCAGAAGGTTATGAATTATTTTCACAGCGGTCTCTGTGGAGGCCATTATTTTTGGAAGACCACTGCTCACAAAATCCTCCGAGCTGGGTACTACTGGCCCACCTTATTTCCTGATGTCTGCAGGGAAGTTAGAGCTTGCATCAAATGCCAGAAGTTCTCAGGAAAGCAGCAGCTCAAATCCCTGCCTCTGAAACCTGTGGTGGTCTCAGCGCCCTTTCAGTAGTGGGGATTAGACTTCATTGGGGAAATTCATCCTCCTTCAAGTGGCCAACACCGATGGATTTTGACAGCAACAGACTACTTCACTAAATGGATAGAAGATGTCCCTACCAGAAGCACTTCTCACAAAGTCATCATTAGCTTCCTGGAAGACATCATAGCTAGGTTCGGCTACCCTAGGTTCCCCATTTCGGTCTGAGCCTCTGATCAAATTTTGTAACCAATTTGGGATCTCACTGATTCACTCCACTCCCTACTATCCTCAGGGAAATGGACTGGCAGAATCCTCTAATAAGAGCTTAATCAAGCTTATCAAAAAACTATTAGAGGACAATAAAAGGGCTTGGGACTCAAAGCTCAAATTTGCACTTTGGGACGATAGAGTGACAACAAAGAAGTCCCTGGGTCTCTCACCCTTCCAGCTGGTTTACGGAATTGGGGTTGTCTTCCCCACCCAGCTTGCCTTGCCTGTGGCAAATCTCCTCCAAGACTATGGGGGGGAACCTAACCATGTGCTCAGAAGAATTCATCAGATGGTGGAGGTACAATAGATCAGAGAACAGGTCCTGGACAGAGCTTACAATTGTCAGCAAAGGATCAAGCAGGCTTTTGATAGAAAAAACAAGAAGAAAGAGTTTGAGCAGGGTGATCTGGTGCTCAAGTGGGATGCACCCAGATAGGAAAAGGGCAAACACAGTAAATTTGATGCCCTCTGGTTCGGGCCTTTCAAGATCCTGGAAGCATTTTCCAACAACACTTACAGGTTGCAGGATCTGGAAGGCAATGAAGTTCTTAATGGCCCAATTAATGGGCATTTCTTAAAGAAGTGTTTCCTGTGAGCCGCAGTCGGCTCGTTTCATTTTTGTTTTGTAAATATTGTTTGTGTTTTGTTTTGTTTTCCGGACTAATAAATGACTCCATAGCCCAACAGCAAAGGCACTAAGTCTGCAAAAGAGTTATTAGAGCGCCACAGGGACGACTCTATCCCCCATGGAGCCAAATGTTAGCGATATTTCTTG
>CBVK0100625625.1:0-28829 GCA_900067695.1 Picea abies | reverse complement strand
AATAATTGACTTCTTGTTGACCTTCTAGGAGATTCTAGATTATTCTTGAGTGTCCTCCAATCTTTACAAAGCCATATCTCCTCAACCGTAAGGAGCCATATGATGTACCACATATCACTGGAAACAACATGAGGCGTACTATCCATCTATGATATTATTACTTGCAAATACACTGAACTTCATGTATTTATTCCTTGATCAATTGTCGGTTCCATGAACATACCTTTGGGGCTGCATGTCGACTTCATCAAATGCACCCAACACATATGCTGACATCAACCACTCCATCAATGAAAACTAACTATCCATCTATCTCAACCACATCTCTAGGGTTTCCAGACTTTTCCAGGGGTTGACATCAATCTCCAAGGGTTGACATCAATGAAACCCAACTTTCTAAACCAATTGTCCAACAATTAGAGAAAGACAAGGGAGGAGAGACTAGCTTGAGGAACCTAAAGAGTTGGGGAAGCTCAACCTTCCATCTATCCCCCAGCTTAGCCATCCTCCTATATACCATTTCCACACAAAATAAGAGGGGTTATTTGACTAAGAGTTAAGGAAATGTTTCCCAAATTTCCATGTGGAGACTAAAGATGAACCAAAGAGCCTATAACCTACATATTTCCAAATAATAAAGAGCCCGAACAAATTGAATTGAATGTTGGTTTTCCAAGGTAAATATTGTCTCCTTGTGCATTGATTTATCTCTTTTTTGTGATTTTTTTATGTTAACTTACTTTGCAGTCTAAAGAAGATACTATGTGTGTTTTTAATGGTTTCGACTCTAAAATTTTTAGTGGTTGTTGTTTTAGTTATTGAGTTGAGATTTCATTTATTTCTGTAGTGTTGTAATTTTCTTCATATTTGCAGTAGTTTAATAGAAAATACATAACCAAAAAAATATCTATCCTCCACCACTGGTTGATTTGTAAGATCGAATATCAATGGACACCATTATTTGGTTGTTGTAATCTTGTAGGGAGATTCTAAATTAGTTTCTCTTGTGAATTTGATTGATAGAAGTGGGAAAAATTTCCATTGTTGTCATGAGCTTCCTGTAGAGTTTTGGAGTGTTTCTTGGCTTCCTGTAGTTCACTATGGACCAAAATGCATCCCACCAAACCTCTATAGGTCATCCCATATCTAATTCAACCGATTTTCCATCATCTACATGTCGTACGATCATTTATTTATAGAGTGGAAGGTTGTATGTGACCTGGTGGATGGCCCTCTCTCTTTGTTATGAATCTTGAATGGTGGTTGGATCTACTTTCAAGTTTGATTTTGGCATTTAGTGGAATGGTCAACTCCGATTTCATATGGAACTTTGTTAAATGAGGTACGAATAAATTACCATTCCTTGTGTGTGGAGTTAGTGCCCTTTTATTATTTTCCTATTGATTGATATATTCAATTGTACTGGAGATGAGTTAATCATAAGAGAGCTCAAGTCAAAGCTTGAATACATCTCACTAATAAGAGCAGGGGATTATAATAGTTTAGAATTTGTTTGGGAAAAGATATTGGCTATATGCCTACCATTTACGAAGCACATGGTATCAGAGCACACGTTCAAATATACTTGGTGAGAGTTGTATGGTAAACACCCGTAATGACTATAGAAAAAGTGGATAAGAATTGTTTCTAGGGATACATATAAGAAGAGAATCAACAATGTAAATGATTTTTCATGAAGAAGATGATGAACAATATTGCATGGTTAAGTTGGATCAACTAGAGTAGAGTATTTCCATGTTGATGTTGATGGTAACACAACTATTGGTAGCGATGGTTATGTAAACATCCTCAATAGAGACTTGTCATGAAGACTCCAAAAAAGAGAAAAGGAAACTAGAGATAGAGTGCAAGGTTGAGATAGAGATGGGAAAATGAATCTATAGAAAAATGCAGGTACCTTTTCGTGTATAGGTGAAGGTGGACATCAAGCCATATATTGGGTAATTTGATGCCTTCAAACTGAACCAGTGGATACATCAAATGGAGTTGTACTTCAACATACATGAAGTCATTGGGAAGCTAAGGATTACATTTTCCCAATTGAATCTTGAAGGCCATGCTTTGGCATGGTGGGAGAGTTATGTAGTAAGAAAAAAACTAGAAAATGAACCACCAATGACTGATTGGGAGGCATTCAAGGTTATTATAAAATCTTAGTTATACCCGATTGGTTATGAGTATCACCAACATATGGTGTGGCATCACTTTAGGGAGAGGAGTTCACCACAAAGTTTAGGAAGAGAGCTATCCAATCGGGTTTCTCTCTCAAAATATTGGATATGTCGATCAAGTACTTGGGATCATTACTAACTCATATTTACCATAAATTGATGTTATTCAAACCTATGTTGATTGATGAAGCCAATGTGCAAGCATAATACCTATAAGGAGACAAGAGAAAGTAGCAGTCAAGCATGCACAAGTAGACATAACCATTCGAGTAGTAAAGAAAAGGGAAAAACAAGAAGTGGAATGAGAAAAATAGTGTGGAAATTACACAAGAATAAATACCTTCAATCAAGCAATGTAAGGGTTTTGATTGAAAGGGACACACTAGGGAGGAGTGTTGGATATTGCACCCTAAAAAAGTTCCCTAAGGATTTCCAAAAGAAAAATAAGAAGGCGACATTGATAATAGTAGATGCTAAGGAAAGTGTTGACAACACCCTATATCTAGAAGGGAAGATCATTTGCACTACTCTTTATAAGGAAGTCACACTAGGTTTTTGTGGTCATAAGGAGGAAAAGGAGATGATCGAGCTGTTCTACATCAAAATCCACATGAAAAAACATAGCAAGGTATATTTATTTTTTGATCCCAGTTCACAATCTAATTTGATAAATTCACAGTTGGTTGAGAATCTTGATTTAGAGATGTAGGATCTTCCACAACCATATCCCCTAGGCTGGGTAAGGCAATATGTAGAATTCAAAGTGAACAATCAATTTTTTGTTCAACCAAAAATTTGTGGATGAAGTGGTTGTAGATGTGGTTCCATTGTACCTGTGTGGAGTCATCTTGGGAAGCCCATACCTGTATGTGAGATATGTCATAATCAAGAGGAGAGAAAACCAATATAGTATAGTTAAGTATGGAAAGTCATATTCCCTAAATGAACATAAGGATAAAGAAAAACTCTCTTTGCTTAGTGTGCACCAGACCAAAAGAATCATAGGCATCACAAAGAAGTTTGTCTTGTTGTTTTTGAGGGAAGGAAAATAGTAAGGATAAGAAAGTAAGTTGGAGATGAAGGAATCCTTGGAAGTATGTAGTGTAAAGTAGTGCCTTACCTCTTATCTACCTCTTACCTCTTTCACCATTTGATATTGTGTATGGAAAATAGAAGGACAAAGAATATCTAGAAGGAGATGAAAATAAGGCAAGCATATTCACATGCAAGATTAAATAGATGCATCTAAAGTTACAAGAGAATCTTGAGAAAAGATAGCATCAATATAAATATAGAAATGACCAAGATAGGGAGTATCATAAATTCCATGTTGGAGAAAAGGTGTGGATTTACCTTCGTAAGGAGCAATTGGAAGGAGAAACAAATAAACTAAAGCCCCTCATATATAGACCTTTTGACATCACTGAGAAGGTGAATGAAATTCCTTTAGGATGATACTTCCTCCTTATATCTAGATTATTTTAGTGGTGAATGTGGATTGCATGAATTTTTTTGAGCCTTCCATGTCGAATGAAGAATAGGACCATTAGGTTCTCCCTACTGTCAAAGTATTTGCAATATATGCTCTAGAAGAATTGAAGGAAGATATAGTGCTACAACATGAGGAATGGGTAAATTACAAAGGATGAAAAGATATCTGGTAGATTGATCTCAAAGGAAAAAATCTAAGGAGGGTGAAATGGTAAGAGAGGAACTAGATTGCAAGCATGTTCCCTCACATATCCCTTGGAAGCTTTTAGGGACTAAAATCCTCCCCATAGGGAGGTGTGATCCAAATCATATCCGCATGAAGATGATTTGTTATCAGCATAATCTCTACAATGATCGACGTTGGAAAGGTTCGAGGCTATGGACAAGGAAGGAGATCAGGTTGTTGGCATAAAGGTACCCATGCCATCACAATCGGTATCCACCCATACATTAAAACAAATCATAGTACATGCATTTGAAATGCAAAGTTTAAAGGAAAATTATTTAAAATAAAATGATGATGTATTTAAAAAAATAAAAACATGAGACTTCTTCTCAAATGTAATATAATAAAAGACAAGGGAGGAGAGATAAGCTTGGGGAAATTGAAGGGTTGGGTTTGCTTGACCTTCTAGCTATTCCCCCATCTTAGCCATTGTAAATTACCCAACCGTCCAAGATGAGTCACGTCACTGTGAAAAATGACTTATCCTACTAAATATGAATTTAAAAATGCCCCATACATATAAAAGAAAACCAAGGGGTAGTAGGCCCATTAAAATAAAATAAAAACAATATGTTAATTTACCCATGCATTTAAATTTTTTATAAAAACATGAATGCATCTAGTTAGCACACAACAAACACACAACATTAAAATATCATTTACAGAGTGGAATAATCATAATAAACACAAAATAAACTTATATGTTCATAAAATATAACCAAATGGCTACATATGAAGGATGAAACTCCCATCCATAGGCATTTCTTTTCATTTTCTCTCAATAGCACGCCAGCCACGAGTTGAGACTATGAGTCCACAAGGAAATATGCCCCTCCGGTTCTCCACTCTCCACACTCATCAACCCAAAACCTAGGTTCTACTCCTACTAAAGTTCCAATCCCCCAACTCTCTCTTCCCCACAACTTGCACAACCTAAGGAATGTACCCCATTCACTACTCATAGTCCCTTAGGTTGTACCATTCATTTATCAAGGCTTCCATTACAATCAGTTGGCCATAAATCTCTCAGATGCTTCAAGAGTGCTCATAGCAACCTTCTCAAGGCTCTTGAACCATTTCCTCAATAGGAAAACAAACTATAGGCTTACATCCTATTTTACAGGCACACATGTCACATTTCTAGCATAAAACACATCCAAACAATGGTTTTCTTCAAGCATACCATGGTTGTTTCTCTTCCCAACACTTAACTCCTCTTTTGCTATCCAAAATCTTCATGCAAAAATCGTCTTCTTTGGCCATACAAATTTTCGTTTCCTCAAGCCAGTTGGCTTGTCTCTTTGCCCAATGTTTATTATACTTCAATCCCATGCTCTCCAATAACTATGGGATGTGACTCCTCATACCCACCCTCTTTCATGAAATAAATTATTGGCTTTGGGAACACTCAATCAAAAAATAGAAGGTTATACACAAAGATAATAATTCAAAGAATGTGGGTTGGATTAATACCCATGAATATTTCCCCCTTGGACCCTTCTCTCTTACGAAATCATATCCCCCCATTGTTTTCATCCCTCTCATATCATGTCCATATATTACTACTTGTATTAATCATTTCGGTGTTCATAATATTTAATCTTTCCCTCGACCATTTTAATCAATATGGGTTCTTTGGTCCAATCATATCGACTTACCAACCTAATTCACATTTATACAATTACATTAAAATTTGTGGGGACTAAATCCAGGGATGTTACATTTCTCTCCCCCTTATTTTTTTGCATTGTCCTCAATGCACAACACCCTACAATGTACATACAATCACAATGCTAGGCTCTCCATCCTTTGATCAACATATAGGCTCTCCGACCTAATATCACACAAGACTTGTAGCGTAAATATAAATACATAGGAACTTCGACCCCAAAAACCATCAATACATAGGTGCTCCATCCCAAAAATATAGATACATAGGCACTCCACCCCCAAAATATAAATACATAACCCACTGGGATTATCCTTTAGCTATCCCAATTTCCACCAATTCTCTTCCTCTTAATCAGTCCAACCTAAGGAATGTACCCTCTTCACGACTCTCAATCCATCGAGTTGTACCATTATTTTATCATGGATAAACCAAGGAATGTGCCCCCTTCATTGTCCCCAGTCCATCGAATTGCACTATTCATTTATCAGGGTCTCTCTCGCACAAGTAACTAGGAATCTCACTACTAGGTCTCAATGGACTTGTCGATCTAAAAGATTGTTTTACAATATTTAAGTCAACCTCACAAGGATAAAATCCCCCTTCATTTTTTAAGAGGTGGTACTCCTTTATTTTTAAATTTCATGCAAGAATATAAACAATGCCTGAGAAGGACCATGATTATTTGAAATAAATATTCACATGCAAGAATACTTGAGACAAGACCAGGTATCTTATGAAAGAAATTGTTTACAATATGTTACAGGATTCATAAACCAATAGAGTATGAAAGTAAAAAGGCTGACATTTCCATCACAACATTCATCAAGATAGAACACAATATCCTAGGAAAGGAAGCAAGAAATTACAGACTACATATGGAAGAGAACTTTAAATGATCATTTCATTAGGCACAAAAAATATTATTATAGATACATATTTGGAATCACATGCTTAAATCAAAGTCTTTGAGATTACAATAATGTAATAAACCAAAACAATTCTCTTAGAACCTAAAAAATAATATAAGTATTTAAATATACAAGATAAATGTATTGAAAATAAATATATGTGTTTGTCCTTCAAAGAGCACTAGGATGGGGCTCCTGCGGACCATGAAATGAAAATACCTGGAAGACACAAGAAAAACAATCAAATATCAGCCTGGGTTTCATAGATTACTGGGAATTTGGATGCAGTGTGACAAATGAATCTAGAAGAATGATAAGAAGGGGAGGATAAGGGTTTCTTCTTGACCCACTGTGATGGAAAGTTTTTCTAAAATTGTTACTTTCTTGGAGGTGTCTCTTTTGTAGATGCTTGTTGTGGTTTAGTTGGCATAATTGTTCAAATTTTTTCTTGTTGTTCTAGCTCAGTGATTTTTATTAAGGATTTTATTAACCATTATTCAATATATTCCCTCATGGGGGGCATTGTGATATAAATACTTGTCTTTATTTCAAACAACTCATTCTCCATCTCTCTCAATTCCATGCCTAATTTTTGCGATGTGTCATCTACCTTATCATTTATGTTGATGTATCTGACTAGCCACCTTTCAGATTCTTCTTTGGTCTAACAATTGTTAACTTGATGAAAGTATTGTTTCCATTAATAGACTAGGGACATCAAGTTCTTTCGTGGGATCAACTAGCTTAAAAAGTAAGTCACCTCTTTTGTTCTTTAAAGCATCTAGTTCACTTATTATTTCTCTCAAGTTTTTTATTCTCTTTAACCAACATGCATTAATTTGTTTCATCTAGATGTTTGAAGGAGGTTTTTAATCTCTTATGTGGATATTGATTAAGCTTGAAACTCTGGCCGATAATGTACCCATAATGTCCTTGTATAAACCTTCATCATTCTCGAGATATTTCTGAAGATATTCTTTGAAATTTGTAATTCATGTTGCAAAGTTGGTGGAACCCTATGCAAGTGCAAAAATTTCTTGAATCAAATCTATTCTTTTATGTATCATGTATCCAACATATTTTCTTATTTCTTGTAGAAAACTTAATGAACCTTTACATTTATTGTTTCTTTTTGGGATATCTTCTAAAGCATGTGTTGGTTGAATTGTATTTAAAGGTTCTAGAAATAAAGGTCCTCGAAGTAAATTTGCCTATAATTATTTTATTTTTTGTTTTAGTTCCAAAGTTTCCTTTTCAATATTGCCGACATAATGTTTCAAGGATCATCGAGTTTCTTCATGGAATTGTAGAGTTTTTTATGGTGCAACCCCATCGAAATCTATTGTTGATTTCCATTTCTCGGATGAATTTTTATTTTTGGTATTAAAATTTTCAATTAACAATTTTTTAGACGCTCGATTATAGGTCGCGTGGTGCAAGGTTACAAAATATTCTTTGAATATCATCGGTTCCTAAGTGACTAGGGCTTCGACAATTTCTATGGTTTTTTATAGTCTTTGCTCATGCCAATTAGGTTCTTCGATAAGCTTATCTAAATACATATCTCTTTGGATTTCTTGAGTTTTAGGTACATGTAACCCTGATTTATTTGTATCTCTTTTTCTTATGGAATAATTGTATACAATATGATGTTTTTCAATATTTTTCTTTGGTGGGTCCTTATCACTTCCATCGTCTGAATTTCTGGCCAGTTTTTTCCTCATCTCCATACCACTACTCCTAGGTTTTTTTCTTACTGGGGTACTCTTTTGAGACACAATCGATGAATTATGATTTATATCTATTACTTCTCTAAAATATTTTTGATATACGTCACTTGTACTAACTAAGTATCCCATGTCATTAATAGCTTGGTTGATTGAAACTTCAAGGAGATTCAAATTATCTCCACCCCTTTATTTAAATTGTTCATTTTTGGTAAAATAGAAAGAATAACTAATGAAGGACTTGTGTGCAGTAAACAAATCATTTGGGTTGAAATCATCAACAAGTTTAGCTTCTTTTAGGCCAAGATCGTCCAGATGATCTACAAGTTCATGTAAATGGGAGATGCATTTTACAATGATTTATCCAATTTTCCAAGGCAGTGGGATGACCTGTTTCTTTCTTTTCTCATTGAAGAATTGAGCCCATGACTTATTTCCATTTAAAATTACACAATAAATTATTTATTCGATACATAAAATGGGAGGAGGAAAGGCTTCTCTTCACACCCAAATAACCTTATAATAATGAAGTCTTTAGTGGTTTCGAAAAATCCTTTTTTCATGAGAAAGGTGGTGGATTTGAGTGATAATCTCGATGCATTAGGGCCAAAAACTAATTTTTAAAACTTTGATATGAAATTATTGTGAATCGGGTAGAAATTGTACTGAGCTTTATGCCTCCACAAGGATAAATACCAGGTGAAGAATGGATCCACCTTAAAATCAATGCTTCTTTCCCTTAACAAGTCCTCAAACACATGAAAGTAGGATATGGAAAAAATAAGGTAGGACATCAGATAAAATTTTTGCTTCTTTTTCAAATTAATTAATTAAAATGAGATTTCATTAGAATTAATGTGACCCCAATCTATGATTGCATTCTCATGCAAAGAGAAATGAAGGAAATACATAATATTTCTTGGTACATAAGCTATGGACTCCAAACCAATGATATAAACAAATAACCAAGCAAATTCCATGTATGGGTATTTCAAGGAACTTACCTCAATGTTGGAAAATTTAATGTTATTTCATGGGTCGACTAGACATTTATCAATGATTTCTCCTCCTCCTTTGTGTTGTTTGAGAAATTCATTAGCCTCCTCGCTTGTAAATCATATGGTGGGCATGGGGATTTGTAGCATTGTGGTAAACACCAAAGGAGCTAAAGAGATAGCTTATTGTCCATAGAGCTAGATTATTCTCTTCTTTGAATTGAATTTTTCTACACACCACTGAACAAGATATTTGAAACATGTTACCTTTGGAACACAACCAATAGGGTCTATTCCTGAAGTCTAGATCAGATTCATCTTTTTCTCAGTAGGAGGGAGGACCTTGTAGTAGTTTTATGATCGAGACCACTGGAACTCTTGATATTCACTCCCAAGCGTGTTTAGTGTATCCTTGCAATACAATTCATTTTTCTTACTTGACATTATTTCACCGATTTAGATTTGGAAATAAGTGATACTATATCGATATTTACATCTTGTCATATTAGTTCTTGTTTAATTTACCATGTATTGTCTTGATGGTTTAATCAATGTAGTTCTTATTTCAAAGTTGTTGGCCTGTATGATGATATTTTTGAATTTATTACAAGGTTTACATGATCTTCGCAAATTTAATAATGACATTGCATTCAGATAAGTGGTGGATGATATGGTGGGAAAAATAAATGTGATGGGAAGTGGTGATGGGATGTCATGGTGGATGAAAAGTGCTTAAGTATGGATGTGCATTACGAGGATTGAAAGGTGCATTATGTAATATGCGACACTACAAGTCTATGGTCCTGGGAGTATACAAGAATGAAATGGTAAAAGTGAAAGCATCCCGCACCCAAAGTAATAAAATTAGTTAAGTATGGGAGAGGGTGATTTTTCAAGTCACAAAACTAAGAGGTACATTTTGTAAAATGTGGGATTGTGGGTCTACGAGCATGTGGGTTTGCAGACATAAGAGAAAGGTAAATGGGATGTCTAGTTGTCTTGCATCCAATTTTCAAGAAAACAACTAAGTATGAAAAGGTAATAATAAAGGTGCATTTTGGAGGACGCAAAGGTAAGAGGTGAAATTTTTGGGTAGTGCGAGTGTGGGTTTGGGGATTGGATGGTATTATTATTTGCAGCCCTCATTTTAAAAGTAAAAAATAAACTAAGTAAGGAGAAAAAATAAGAAAAGGAAAACAAAAGAAAAAGATTAAGGATAGGTATGTATATTCAAATATTGATCACGATTGTGGATCAACAAGACTCTCGAGCAATCCATCATTTTCCAAGGTGTTCTTACGAAAATGAATGCCAACTTGGTGTTATACTTCCACTAGCAATATATAACCTATGTAAATCATCCCATATACATCATATGCATGTAGTCAATATGAGACATCATCATACAATTTTCAATTATAATTTTCAGATATGTTTTATACAAGAAAACATAATTTCCCAAACATGAGTTTTATGCTCATTATGTTTGGCTCTTGCAGCTATAGATATCATTCTTCCTTATGGGCTTACATCCCTAACATATCCAAGACCATTCTTCCTACAATTTTCTCAAATTTCACTCAACCATACAAATTGTTAGCATATCATAACAATTTTCAATTATTGATTTCTCAAATATGTTTTATACAGGAAATAAGATTTCCCATGCATGAGTTTTCTACTCATAATTTTTTGGTTCTCATAGAAGTAACATGTATTATTCTTCTTTATTTTCTTACATCCCTATCATATACAAGATTATTCTCCTTGCAATTTTCTCAAATTTCACTCAGCCAAATAGATTGTTATCATTCTTGCACATTTATAACAACTCATTAAGTGATCTCAAAATTGTATCTTACCCGAAATTCAATCATTTCCATCCATTATTCAAATCAAATATGGAATTCAACCATTAATCATATTATATAGAACGAAACTATCATTCACTACACATGCATTATCAACACACCAAGCTTTTCGTAATGCAATCAACTTTACCATTAAATAAAACCCATGTGTCAACAATAATGACCACATCTATGTAATTCATCCTTGAATTGACTTTGGAATACATACATTCATGTCATCCATTCCACCATATGATTTGGAAGGTATAGTCCATGCCTCAACACATCATCCAAACTCTCCCCCATTTACATGTTCAACCATTTGGATACCTTCCTCTTCGACCCATACACAACATTGGGAATATAATTCCCATAGTTCTCTCTTGTGTCAGAAAAGATGTTTCAGTCTAAACATAAATTATATAGGGTAATACCATTACACACTTGTATGGCGATATAACCATTCCATTTCCAACCACATCATTGTCTCACACATGGCCATGTTTAATGGAATTTATTGCTACAACAAGAGTAATGTCTCATGACTTGATTTGGTTATGATCTCATAACCAATATAACACAATATGCAAGAAAAATTTACATAATTCATTCAAACATAAATAAAATTTTTATATTCAGGGCCCTCTACCTTTACACACCAATTCCAATATCAAAATTTGACTAAGGGAATTCTTACCTCAATTCCCTTCAAAATGTGTGTATCATAAGCAACTAAATGTATACCTACATGGTTGTTATTACATTAATTGATTCTACCTAATCAACGGATATTGTTGTGGAAGCTTGCAATCTCCCTTTACCAACCCTTGATCGATACATTTCTAGGCATGTCCATATGCAAAAAATTCCCATCAGTATGCACTTAGAAATTAATCTCATCATGCCTATTTTATGTTCATGAATTCTATTTTTCTTATATGCATTCATGCATCACTTCCATTATGCACTTCAATGCATATTTATCTTGTTTGTGTAGATGACTTTCCTTGAATTATTGTAGATCCTCAATGCCTTGTGCATTTCCATTCTGCTCAATTGTGCACCACTAATCCCTATTTTGAACCTTCTATCCAATCCCCCACTTGGCCATTATGCATTTCCAACCACTAGATCCCCTAGTGTTGTAATCTTACAACTGCTTCCTTTTTACAAAAAATCCTATCCCAACATATTTTGGCTAAAATTCTCAATATTCATAGTGTTGTAACATCCACTACTCTAGTTTAATATTAGAAATACAATCTAATAAAACACACCATATTCCTTGGCTCAAACAGTCTTGAAATACCATTCTCATTGATTGGCATTTCAACATTATGAAAATTTTCTTTTATGTCGTCTTTTCCAATATCCTTTTCTATCCATGGCTTTTCTCAATTTTAAATATCCCTCTTCACTTCATTGAGTAATTCATTGTGAAGCACTGCTTGGCCACCCAATACCAATCTGCTCCAAATGGAATGCTACACTCCTCCATTTTCACTTCTACCCTGCTTCCATTGCTCACTCTAATAATAGAGGAAACTTTCTTACTCTAAGTACTTTTAGACACAAGTATCCAAGTCATAACTTAACAATTCCTTTTTCTTGTATCAAGCTTTGCCACGTTCACCACATCTCTACTTTTAAGGCCGCGGATTTCCCATTAACTCCCAATGCATGAAAATTCCATTCTTCACCTATTGACTTCATGTTTTATGAGATAATCTCTATTGGTCCTTACTTGAAATCCATTTAGACTCTGTAGCATATAAATACTAATTTAACTCTTCTATTCTGAGTCATTTGTTAACCCTTCAATACATGTTTTGCAATCTTGCACTTCCCTCTACAACTCTTTGATTACTTAAACAATTGTACAAGCTCGACTTGCTTCCTTGTACAATTGAGGTGATTTTTTTTTTAGGTTCCATCTCTTTTTTATACCATGTCAAGCATAGAACCATTTTCTTCCTCATGTGTCTTCTTAGGTATTTCCTTTGTGAAGACCACTTCTTATTTGTGTTCTTCCTAACTTGTCATCCCATTCTACCTTGGAAATACCCTCAGTACCCTTGAAATGTATTCAACATTCTCTATATGCATCAACAATTCCCTTTCATTGCTATCATAGTTCTTTAAGTGTTGCACTATACTCCAACTACCTTGGCATCCACTTATGATACCTGTTATCACATAGATTTGTGGGGGGGATCAAAAAGTCATTTTAGTCTTTTTATTTGAGTCATAGGTTCATTGTAGTTCTATGTTTTCTTCCTAGAGTCATTTTTCAATATTCAGATTGTCTTTATAAAACCAATTCATTTTAGCCTTAGTATAGGATCTTGTGTTTGTGTCCTTGGTTGAGTTTTAGTCATCATGACAATGAGTGTTAGTTTTCATCAGTCACATCCTTCTAATCAACATAATCACCTTGACATTTCACTTCCATAAGCCGTGTGAAGTATCTCTAGTTGTTACTTTACTCGTTCATGATGTCAAATCGGTTTGTGGTTTGAACACTACCAACTCACTAGGAGAGTTCTTAGCGCACTCAAAGTACCCCCTTCATTCAAAATAGTAATTTACTTATGACATGACAAAGATTTTTATTGTTTTCAAGGTTTATCTCTAACAACTTACATGGATCATAAATTTGGATATCCGAATTGTTTCCTTGAAGCACTCAAAATCAGAACTCCATAGCGAACTGGTTGCAGATAATCGTTGGTGGTTAGACCACTTGTAGGCGTCCCTGTGAAAATTTGAAGGTATCAATGTTCACCTCCAGGTTACTAGGTACTCTATGAACTTTTCCACCTTGATTTAAGGTCTGGAAAGGGCTAAGTGGCTATTTCTCTTTTTGGAGCTGCGAACTGATGATTGGCGTTGAGAATTGTCTTGGATGAGGGTTGGAGGTTAGGCAACTTGCAGGCATCTAGGTGCAAATATAAAATTACCAGCATCAACCTCATAGCCATTGGGTACTCTATGAGATTTTTTGTCTTGTTTGGACGTCAGAAAATCAGTGTGGTTGCTTGTTTTCACTTGGCACTGTGAACTATCATAGGCGTTGCGAACTGACCAATCAGAGCACTGCGAACTCATTTCCTGTAGTAGATGCGTCTAAATATTTCATCATAACTCAAAAATGATGATGTGGGTTTTTATGAATTGTTTGTGGAGGATCATGATAATTTCATTGACTTGCTGTCCAAATTTCAGCCTGACTCAGTTTGTAATTCAAGAGATATAATTAAAACACTAGTGCACTGCAAACTCTCTGCTTTGCATAGTTGTTGGATATTCGCCTTGTTTGGAGGTTTCCACCTATCAAGGAAGGTTAGAATGGTCTCATGGGAGTTTTTTGGACATGAGGGACATATGTTCCATCTCCAGATCAATCGGGATGACTTGTTTCAAAAGGAATTTATCATCATAGGACAAAATCCAAAAAAAAATGGGAATTTGTTAGGCTTTTAGTTGGAATATTTTGTAACAAGACTCCTAAATGAAGGAGTATCCTATGTAACTCCTTGGTTTCAACCTCCTTATGGTATATAGAGATTATTCACTATAAATGAAAGGATTGTTTATGAGAAAAGTGTCAGATTCATGATCCAAGAGAGGAGAGAGCTAGAGGAGCAATTTAGCTGCTCATTTGTAAGCATGAGGACCTATTGTAATTAGCATTTCTGTCATTAAAGATTCATGAGAGTTGTTTATCATCTTGTCATCTTTGTTTCCCATTTCTTTTGTTATCCTCTTTATTGAATATATTGCAGGTTTTTAGGATCAAAGACTGCCTTTGATTAATAGATCCCTGAGCAACAAAGGATCTGTTGTATGTGGCATGCCAATCATTGTTTCTATTCAAAATTCTTTTCAATCTATTCTGCAGAGAGGATCTTTGTTTAGTAGACATTCTTCTTATTGTTCACTTTCCTTTCTTCTAATCATCATCATATAAACTCTTAACCTAATATTTAGCTTGATTGCCTCTAAT
This sequence comes from Picea abies, assembly GCA_900067695.1. Taxonomy (NCBI): domain Eukaryota; kingdom Viridiplantae; phylum Streptophyta; class Pinopsida; order Pinales; family Pinaceae; genus Picea; species Picea abies. The sequence goes on along the minus strand of CBVK0100625625.1, from coordinate 13,762 downwards.
TTGCAGAGTATTTTGACTCCATGCCCGATGGTAGATCACTAATATATAGTCATATTATTGTCCTCCTTCTTGTACTTTCTTGTTGATCCACCCAATTTTAAATTGATTTAATTTTCAAGGTTTGATGGTAGGGGAGATACCTCCGATTTGGATATTTTCATATAATAGATATTTTGTTGCTGTTGTGTAAACCAAATTTAAGACACTTTGTTCCTAAATACTTACTTTCTGGTCTATACTTTGGGATTGCCTTCTGTGATTGAAACCTTTTTTGAGTTTTCCTCATCCATATGTCCCCTTGATATAAAATATTATCTATAAATTATGATGGGTATTGGGCTTTCACTCATGGCAGTCTGAGTGTGAATCTCAGTGCTAACATTTTTGGCATTGTTTTCAGGGAGCAGAGTGTGAAGAAAGCTTCCCTGAGAGAATGACATAGATCCAACTCTTGATGGTAGACAAGAGAGGGACATGAAAATTGACTGTAATCATATACCTGGTGACTCCACCATCCAAGAATGCACTGGAAGAAGGATCTTGCTGACATAAAGATGAAAATATGAAAGGGATAATCCAGGTATCAGTTCATTAGTTTTCTCCATGAACATTTTTTCTTTTTCATCAGTTCATTCTTGTCTATCCCTTTACATATAAGAAGGATTATCCTTTTCTTTGTTTACTCTCATTATCATCAAAATTCATTTATATATCCTTCCTTGGAAGAAGAATGTCTCCATTATGCATGTGTTGTAGATGTCTATCATGTCTCGTCACATCAACCTATTAAGAAGAACGAGGTTTATATCTCAATCCTTCCTGAACATGCTCATCCTTGTAATCACGAGGATGATGAAATTGATTCATTTATCTTATCAAATATTATTACCTACTACTATCATTATTGAGCCTTGCAATCAACTTGTTAAATCTCATTTTCATCCCATTGTTGTCCAAACTAGAATCAAAGAGAAAATGTTTAGACCCTTAAGACTACCATCTCACCTTCATTGTTACCCTCTTAATTTCTTTGAGTATCTTCCTTGTTTTTCTGGAGAGGGTCATATTACTGCTGAGAGGCATTTGGGATCCTTTGAGAACTTTTTTGATTAGTTTGAGATAGTACATGAAGATGTTACCATGAGGTTGTTTTCCAAATCCAGTTTGAGATAGTACATGAAGATGTTACCATGAGGTTGTTTTCCAAATCCTTGTTTGGGGATGTTGCTTTGTGGTTTAAGGGTTTGGGATTTGATTCTATTGGATCTTGGATTGAGTTATGTAATGAATTTTTAAAGTATTGGGGTGAGAATAAGTCCTTTGATAAATACCTGAATGATTTTAATGTTTTGAGGATAGGGGAGGAAGAAGATATGGTTGTCTTCAACAAGAGATTTTACAATTTTTATCATAGCATGCCATTGGCTCATCCGACCTTCCAAGATTGTTGCCATGGTGTACTATGTAGCAGCTTAGCATTTAGATCTTGTCCTTCTTCTGAGAGAAAGGAAATCCTCATCATTAAGATGGTTGTTTGAAGATGCAGAGGAAGTTGAGGAGAACATTTGAGCTTGCAAAAGGATTTGAGACCAGGCTTACCTTGAAAATATGCATGCACGGGAACAACAATAAGAATGTGAGTTTAATTCAGATTTGGGACATCATTTGACAGTTTTTTCATATTTTTCTATGGATCACGATGTACATCATGCTTATTATCAGTTTCCAAATCATTTTGAGCTTTGTATTAAAGGATAATTATATAGATAACTATATATTCTTAGCTGATCATAATCATGATGCTTTAAATCTTGCTATACAATTATCATATGACCTTTTTTATGAAGAGGAAATTGTCATCATTGATGATTAAGAGCTGCTCACGAAAGAACGAGAAGGTCATCTATTTTCAGGAAAAGAGGAATGTATGCATGGGTAGTTATCTTTTCTGAATCAACATGTTTTTTATCTTGGTTTTGAGGATCCAGTTGTAGCTTTATTGGAGTCATATCTTTCAGATTCTTTGAAGATTTCAGATTTCATTATTTCACCGGTCTTTTTGGGTGAGTATGATTTTCTGAAGAAGTTTATATCGTTTTTGTTATATTTCTATTATTATCTATTGATCAGTGGCAGATATGGGATTCTTTTAGTCCTAAATTTATTTGAATGGTTTCTATGGAAATTTGCATTTACTTGAGCAAGTTGCATATCTGGTTAGAGGAAGGATAGCATAGGAAATAAGCTCGCTTCCCAAACATTTGCTTTTATTCATTTTGCACAGTGTAATTAGATTTGCAGTATGAGGTTTGTTTGCATCAGGCTTATTAGTTTGCTTGAGAAGGAGTGTTAGTTTTCATCAGTCACATCCTTCTAATCACCATCATCACCTTGAAATTTCACTTCCATAAGTTGTGTGAAGTATCTCTAGTTGTTACTTTACCCATTCATGCTGGTAAATCAGTTTGTGGTTTGAGTGTTTCCAACTCACTAGGAGAGTTTGCAACGCACTCAAAGTACCCCCTTGATTCAAAATAATCATTTACTTATGAAATGACATGGGTTTTTATTGTTTTCAAGGTTTATCTCTAACAACTTACAAGGATCATAAATTTGGATATCCTAACTATTTTCTTGAAGCGCTCAAAATCAAATTTTGGAGCAGGCATTGCAAACTGTGACTGGTGTTGCGAGCTCCGCAACAAACTGGTTGCAGAGGATAGTTGGCAGTTAGACCACTTGTAGGCGTCCCTGTGAAAATCTGAAGGTATCAACATTCAGCTCTAGCTCCAGATACTCTATGAAATTTTCCACCTTGCTTTAAGGTCTGGAAAGGGATGGGTGGTTGTTTCTCTTTGTGGCACTGCAAATTGATGATTGGCACTATGAACTATCTTGGATGAGGGTTGGATTTTAGGAAGCTTCCAGGCATCTGGGTGCAAATATGAAATCACCAGCATCAATATCATAGCCACCAGGTACTCTATGAGATTTTTTTTCTTGTTTGGAGGTCAGGAAAGGAGTGTGGCCACTTTTTTTCTCTTGGCGATGTGAATTGTCACAGGTGCTGCAAACTGGCTGACATGGATGCTGCGAACTCATTTCATGTAGTAGATGCATCTAAAGATTTGATCATATCTCAAAAACGGTTATGTGGGTTCTTTTGAAATTTTTTGTGGAGGATCACGATAATGTCATTGACTTGTTATCCAAATTTACGCTTGACCCAGTATGTAATTCGAGATATATAATTAAAACACTGAAACACTACAAACCGACACTACAAACTCTCTGTTTTGCATAGTTGTTGGATATTTGCCTTGTTTTGAGGTTACCACCTGTCAAAGAAGGTTTGAATGGTCTCCTAGGAATTTTTTGGACATGAGGGATATGTGTTCCATCACCATCTCAATCAGGATGACACGTTTCAAAAGGAATTTATCATCATAGACAAAATCCTAAAAAAATAGGAATTTGTTAGGCTTTTGTTGGAATCTTTTGTAACAAGACTCCTAGGAGGATCCTATGTATCTCCTTGGTTTCGACCTCCTTAGGGTATATAGATATTATTAATTGTAAATGAAAGGTCTTTTTATGAGAAAAGGGTTGGATTCATGATCCAAGAGAGGAGAGAGATGGAGGAGCAATTTAGCTGCTCATTTGTAAGCCTGAGGGCCTGTTGTGATTAGCATTTCTACCATTAAAGATTCATGAGAGTTGTTTATCATCTTGTTAAATTTGTTTTCCATTTCTTTTGTTATCTTCTTGATTGAATATATTGCAGGTTTTGTGGATCAAAGACTGTCTTTGAGTAACAGATCCCTAAGTAGAAAAGGATCTGTTGTAGATGGCCTTTTAATCATTGTTTCTATTCAAGATTATTTTCAATCTATTCTGCAGAGAGGATATTTGTTTAGTAGACATTCTTCTGATTGTTCACTTTCCTTTCTTCTAATCATCATCACATAAACTCTTAACATGATATTTAGCTTGATTTCCTTCAATCTCCAGAGTGTTTTGACTCCATGCCCAATGGTAGATCACTGATCTACAGTCAGATTATTGTCCTCCTTGTTCTTTCTTACTGATCCACCCAATTTTAAATTGATTTAATTTTTTAGGTTTGATAGTAGGGGAGATACCTCCGATTTTGATATTTTCATATAATAGATATTTTGTTCCTACTGTGTAAACCATACTTAAGACACTTTGTTTCTAAATCCTTGCTGGTCTATAATTTGGGATCGCCTTCTGTAATTGCCACCTTTTGTAAGTTTTCCTCATCCATATATCACCTTGATTTAAACAATTATCTATAAATTATGATGGGTATTGGGATTTCACTCATGGCAGTCTGAGTGTGACTCTCAGTGCTAACATTTTTGGCACCATTGTCGAGGAGCGGAGTGTGAAGCAAGCTTCCCTGGGAGAACGACATAGATACAACTCTTGATGGTAGACAAGAGAGGGACACAAAAATTGACTGTAATCATCTACCCGATGACTCCACAATAAAATATTCCACTGGAGGAAGGATCCTACTGACATAAAGATGAAAATATGGAAGGGACAATCCAAGTATCAATTCATTAGTTTTCTCCATGAACTTTTTTTCTTTTTCATCAGTTCATTCTTGTATTTCCCTTTACATATAAGAAGGATTTTCCTTTTCTTTGTTTACTCTGATGATCATCAACATTCATTTATATATCCTTCCTTGGAAGAAGAAGGTCTCCATTCTGCATGTGTTTTAGATGTTGATCATCTCTCCTCACCTCAGCCTATTGAGAAGAACGAGGTTTATATCTCAATCCTTACTGAACATGCTCAGCCTTGTAATCATGAGGATGGTGAAATTGATTCATTATCTTCTCAGATCTTATCACCTAATACTATCATTGTTGATCTTTGCAATCCACTTGTTAAACCTCATTTTCAACCAATTGTCGTCCAAACTAGAATCAGAGAGAAAATGTTTATACCTTTAAGACTATCATCTCACCTTCATCCTTACCCTCATAATTTTTTTGAGTACCTTCCTCATTTTTTTGGAGAGGGTCATATTACTACTGAGAGGATTTTGGGAGCCTTTGAGAACTTTGTTGATCATTTTGAGATAGTACATGAAGATGTTACTATGAGGTTGTTTTCCAAATCCTTGTTTGGGGATGTTTTTTTGTGGTTTAAGGGTTTGGGAGCTGATTCTATGGGTTCTTGGATTGCGTTATGTAATGCATTTTTAAAGTATTGGGGTTAGAATAAGTCCTTTGATCAATTCCTGGCTGATTTTAATGTTTTGAGGAGAGGGGAGGAAGAAGCTATGATTGTCTTCAATAAGATATTTTACATTTTTTCTCATAGCATGCCATTGGAAATCCGGCCTTTCGACACTATTGCCATGGTGTACTAGGTAACAACTCAACATTTAGATCTTGTCCTTGTCCTAAGAGAAAGGAAATCCTCATCATTAAGACAGTTGTTTAAAGATGCAGAGGAAGTCGATGAGAACACTCGATCTTGCAAAATTATTCGAGATCAGGCTTACCTTGAAAATATGCATGCACATGAACAACAAGAAGAATGTGAGTTTAATTCATATTTGAGACATCATTTGACCGTTTTTTTCATATTTTTCTATGGATGAGGATGTACATCATGCTTATTATCAGTTTCCAAATCATTTTGAGCTTGCATTAAAGGATGATCGTATAGATAACTATATATTCTTAGCTAATCATAATTAGGATGCTTTAAATCCCGTTATACAATTATCATATGATCTTTTTTATGAAGAGGAAAATGTCATTCTTGATGATCAAGAGTTTCTCATGAAAGAATAGGAAGTTCATCTATTTTTAGGCAAAGGGGAATGTATGCATGGGCAGTTATCTTTTCTGAATCAACATGTTTCTAATCTTGGTTTTGAGGATCCAGTAGAAGTTTTATTGGAGTCATATCTTTCATATGCTCTTAATATTCCATATTTCATTATTTCTTCGGTCTTTGTGGGTGAGTATGATTTTCTGAAGAATTTTATATCGTTGTTGTTATATTTCTGTTATTATCTATTGATCAATGGCAGAGATGGGATTCTTTCAGTACTAAAGTTATTTGAATGGTTTCTATGGAAATTTGAATTTACTTGAGCAAGTTGCATATCTGGTTAGAGGTAGGATAGAATAGGAAATAAGCTCACTTCACGAGCATTTGTTTTTCTTTTGTTTGCATAGTGTGATCAGATTTGCAGTATGAGGTTTGTTTGCAACAAGTTTATTAGTTTGCTTGAATAAGTGGCAGTATGAGGTTTGTTTGCAACAAGTTTATTAGTTTGCTTGAATAAGTGGCATATTTTGGCAGTGTTACAGAGGTTGGTTGCATGGATGACTCCATAGTCCATGGATAAGGCCATTGGAACTGCATACTCTTGGAAGCTCACAGGGAGCATGCCATCCTCTATGGAGCCAAATGTTATCACATAGAGTTGTGGGGGGAATCGAAAAGTCATTTTAGTCTTTTTCTTTGAGTCATAGGTTCTTTCTAGTTCTATATTTTCTTCCTAGATTCATTTTTCAATATTCAAATTTTATTTATAAACCCAAGTCATTTTAGCCTTAGTCTAGGATCATGTGGTTGTGTCCTGGGTCGAGTTTTAGTCATCATGAAAAGGAGTGTCAGTTTTCACCAGTCACATCATTCTAATCACCATCATCACCTTGACATTTCGCTTCCATAAGCTGTCTGAAGTATCTCTAGCTGTTACTTTACACGTTCATGTTGTCGAATCAGTTTGTGGTTTGAGTGCTGCCAACTCACTAGGAGAGTCCGCAGTGTACTCAAAGTACCCCCTTGATTCAAAATAATCATTTACTTATGACATGACAGGGGTTTTAAATGTTTTCAAGTTTTATCTCTAACAACTTATAGGGATCATAAATTTGGATATCCTAACTTTTTCCTTAAAGAACTCAAAATCAAATTTTGGAGCAGGCACTATAAATTGTGACTGGCGTTGCAAACTTTGAGATTTTTTGTCTTGTTTGGAGGTTAGGAAAAGAGTGTGGCCACTTATTTTTTCTTGTCACTGCGAACTGGCTAAGAGGGGCGCCGCGAACTCATTCCCTGTAGCAGATGCATCTAAATATTTGATCATAACTCAAAAATGGTGATCTGGGTTTTTTGCAATTTGTTTTTGAGGATCATGATAATGTCATTGACTTGATGTCCAAAGTTCAACTTGACCCAATTTTTTTATTCGAGAGATACAATTAAAACGCCAGTGCGCTACAAGCTCTTTGTTTTGCATAGTTGTTGGATATTCTCCTTGTTTGGAGGTTGCCATTTTGCATAGTTGTTGGATATTCTCCTTGTTTGGAGGTTGCCACCTGTCAAGAAAGGTTCAAATGGTCTCCTAGGAGTTTGATGGACATGAGGGACATGTGTTCCATCTCTAGATCAATCAAGATGACCTGTTTCGAAAGGCATTTATCATCATAGACACAATCCCAAAAAAATAGGAATTTGTTAGGCTTTTGTTGGAATCTTTTGTAATAAGACTCCTAAATGGAGGAGGATCCTATGTAACTCCTTGGTTTCTATGTCCTTAGTGTAGATAGAGATTATTCACTATAATTGAAATGGTTTTTGATGAGATAAAGTTTGGATTCATGATCCAAGAGAGGAGAGAGTTGGAGGAGCAGTTTAAGTGCTCATTTGTAAGCATGCGGGCCTATTGTAAATAACATTTCTTCCATTAAAGATTCATGAGAGTTGTTTATCAGCTTGTCATCTTTGTTTTCCATTTATTTTGTTATCTTCTTGATTGGATATATTGCAAGTTTTGAGGATCAAAGACTTCCTTTGATTAACGGATCCCTGAGCAACAAAGGATCTGTTGTAGATGGTCTGTTAATCATTGTTTCTATTCAAGCTTCTTTTCAATCTATTTTGTGGAGAGGATCTCTATTTAGTAGACATTCTTTTGATTGTTCAATTTCCTTTCTTCTAATCATCATCATATAAACTCTTAACCTGATATTTAGGTTGATTTCCATTAATCTATAGAGTGTTTTGACTCCATGCCCAATGGTAGATAACTTATTTACAGTCAACTTATTGTCCTCCTTCTTGTTCTTTTTTGTTGATCCACCCAATTTTAAATTGATTTAATTTTTCAGGTTTGATGGTAGGGGAGATACCTCCGATTTTGATATTGTCATATAATAGATATTTTGGTCCTGCTGTGTAAACCATATTTAAGACACTTTGTTTCTAAATCCTTACTTTTTGGTCTATACTTTGGGATTGCCTTCTGTGATTGACACCTCTTCTGAGTTTTCTTCATCCATATGTCACCTTGATATAAACAATTATCTATAAATTCTGATGGGTATTAGGCTTGCACTCATGGCAGTCTGAGTGTGACTCTCAGTGATAACAATACCTTTTTCCACTTATCTCAACTATTCATGGTATTTGTCCAATTATAGAATCCAATTAATTTTTATGGATTACGTCTCATTGGAGTCTAACTGCATCCATCTAGAACAAATCCGCACATAATGGAATTTTCACTCTCTCATCCACTTAATGATTTATTCTGGCACCCTGTTTCCACTGAGCACTCTAACACAAAGGGTGCATTGATATAACTATTCTTGGAGTAATTCTTGGATACAATGCACCTTACCCACATATATGCATTATGGCCCTCTTTATTAGAACACTAACTTCTTGGAATCTCAATTTACCTTGTTGAACTTGAATGATATATTAACATTATCCCTTCCTAGCCTTTGATCATATTGTGAAGAACCCTTGACATAAAAATATTTCTTTGAGTGTCTCTTCTCATCCTTGATACCAAGTTTCAAACCCTTTTACCTATTATTTAAACCACTTTTCATATTCTCATGCTTTGCACCTTCATGTGTTCCTACTACACATGCAATATCATGAATTCTAGATGGTATTCCTTACTCATCATACATATTTGATATGCACATATGTCATATAGAATTGTTTTCCCACATTAAAATTTCATTGGAGGTCTTCCGTATTGCTCACTAAGTCTACATGTCTTGTTCTTGCAGCTTCCTAAAGAAATCACATTCTCATTTTGAAGCATTATCCCTGACTTTTCCTCATATCTGTAGATTTATCTTGCATCTTCCACATATATATAGACCTAATTATAAACCTTTTATGTCCCATATGTAACCTTAATATTCTAATCAATGTGCATAAAAAAAAGTTTCTAGCTAAAAACGATAATTTACAATTCTGGAAACATATGCACAATTTTTCCCTTGAAGGTCAGTAATCATGTTCCTTCTAATTTCCTTTGAGTTTAGTTGCTCAATTCACAATTCTGGGTGCATATCTGGATTCTTTTATCCAATATATTTCCAATGACTACTTTCTTGCTCAAATTTGATCTCTGAGAAGAAAGTTATAGTCATCTGAATATAGCTAATTTACTCTTTTTGTGCACTTTTTTTCCAGGTGCAATTTATCCCATACACCAACTTTTGTTACTTGTAGAAGTAAATCCATTAGGAATAAGAGAAAAATTTGTACGAGGCACAAATAATAATGATGAATTGGAATTCATAACAACTCTTAGGTTGTCAATCTGATGCGCTAGTAAAAAACTGGCGTAATCTGGAAATGACAACTTTGTCATTTTCACCCCTTATTCCATACATAATTTTTAACGAAACTAGCTATCTCCCAAACTCTGCACTTCTGAGAAAACTTCACTAAACTAAATTTTTCTGGCTTGATGAGTATACAAAATGTTGAGTAACTACGTTTTTCCATATTTTCCATCTGAGGACCCTTTTCCTCCTCTGAAAATCCCAAAAATCCCCAAAAAGTGGCCCAAAATAATGGATTTTGGCCTATTTCAGCATCCCCATTAAAAAGTGGCCCAAAATAATGGATTTTGGCCTATTTCAGCATCCCCATTCTAAACCCCTTAGAATCCAACCAATTACTTTGCACAGTATCTTCATGTCTACTTTTATTACACTCTGTACAAGTCTCAACAGTAATTGTGCTCTAGCAACCAGAGATAATTTTAAGGATGGAAATTTATAATAAAATGTAGAAAACTGGGCTAATCTTACTAGCCCTTAATACGAAAAGTTTAAAATGTTTGGTGATATTTTTGTAAAAATATTCAAATTTCTAAGAATTTTGTATAGTTTTTATAAAATTTTGACGATTTTTAAGGTAAAATAATTTTATTCTATGGAATTTGGGTGATTTTCTTTTAGAAAAAAATGGAAACTTGTGAATATTTTTTTGGGAAAAACCATGGAAAATTAGCCCATTTGCGAAATTTATCCCCTAAAATAATGGAAATTGGCGAATATGTTTTTGGGAAAACCATGGAAAATTAACCCATTTGCGAAATTTAGCCCATAAAATCATGTATGTCTGCAATTGAGCTTGATCCTAATATTTATAAACATGTAATTTTCATTTTCTAGAAAATCAATGCATAATTGGATTGTGACCCTCTTTACATTTCTGTATCACTAGATACTACGAAAAAAAACCCATAAAATGGTATCTTCTTCTGAATTATTCTTCTCTTGCTAGGGCCAAAATACGAAAATGGCTCCAAAGTTAGTTTTTTTTAAACTATAGGGAAAATTTTCCTATGTGGCATCTTTGCTGACATGGTTGCTAATGTGGCCTTCTAGGTCTACATGGAAACCTGAGGTGATTCCATATCATCCACTTAGCCACCCTGACCCTGCCTCGTTAGCCTTCATCACATTCCTCCTATTCTATCTCTCTTTACCTCTCTCTTCTACCTTACTTTTACGTTTACCTTCGCACTTTAACATATGAATCATATAAAATAACTTATAATAGTATGGGACCCCACCTGTATAAGCTACCACATGGAATCACTTTAGTGGCCCATGTCACCGATGGGTCACATCCATTCCTTACCTTTGACATTTCTCATTGATCACGATGATGGGTGGGTCTCATCTCGTGCCCTTTACCTCCGATGCAAAAAATTTCCTACACCCAATCGGGTCTCATCTCGTGCCCTTTACCTCCGATGCAAAAAATTTCCTACACCCAATATCTAATAACAAAGATCAGGGGATGATCAACAATGGAGAATCCATTTCTCTTCGCTAACATGCTCGAAGGTTAACACCTCCTCTACAATGTGATTCCAAAAAATCACCCTAATATGTGGCCTGCTTTTATTGGTTTTGCATCGCCAAGAAATTTTTTAAAACCACTCTTCCTAGCATGTGATGCCACTTACTGCTCAACTTCGATACCACTTGTGGTATCAAGCTGTCACTCCACCCGTAGCCCCACCACCATGTGACCTCCACTTCATGCTGACGTCATGGTACGAAAAATTACTCAAATTTTCCAAAATTTTCAAAAATGCCTATTTTTGAAAATGCCTATTTTTGAAATTTTTCTAGGGCCATGAAAATCGGGGATGTTACAACCATCCTCCTATATAAAATTTCCTTGTGAAGGAAGAAGGCTTCTTTGACTAAAAGTGAAGGAAATTCCATAGACATTTCCATGTGGAACATGAATATGAAACGAAGGGCCTATAACTTGCATATCTCCAAATAATAAAGAGCCTAGCCAAAGCCAATTGAATGATCTCTTTCCCATTTGGGTTTCTATGGTAAATAATGTCTCCATGTGCATTGATTTATCTCTATGTGTTGTTTGTTTTTTTTGTTAACTTTCATTTGTAGTATAAAGAAACTATTGTGTGTGTTTTTAATGGCCGCTCGAAAGATTTAATGGCTTCTTTGAAAATTTTAAAGGTTTTTCTGTTAGTTATTGAGCTGAGATTTCATTTATTTATGTAGTGTTGGAGGTTTCCTTCATATTTGCAATATTTTAATAGAAAATACATAACCCAACAAATATCTATCCTCCACCATTGATTGAGTTTTGAGATTGGAGATCAATGGACATTGTTATTTGGCTATTGCAGTCTTGTAGAGAGTTTCTAAATTGGTTCCTTTTGTGAATTTGACTATTAGAAGTGGGAAAAACAACACTATGAATTCCAAGGCTGCCATGAGCTCCCTGTAGAGTTTTGGACTGTTTATTTTCTCCATGTAGCTCACTGAGGACCAACTTACATCCCGCCAAACCTATATAGGTCATCCCACAACCAATTCATCTGATTTTCCAATATCTACAAGTAGTACAACCATTTATTTACAGAGTGGAAGGTCATACATGACTTGGTGGATGACCCTCTCTCTTTGTTACAAATGTTGAATGGTGCTTGTCTCTAATTTCAAGTTTGATTTTGACATTTTTTGAAATGACCATCTCCCATGTCATATGAAACTTCGTTAAATGAGATATGACTAACTTATTGTTCCATGTGTGTGGAGTTAGTGCCCTTTTCTTGTGTGCCTATTGATTGATATATTAAATTATATTGGAGATGAGTTAATCATAAGAGAGCTTGGGTTGGAGTTTTAATACAAATCAATGATAAGAGAAATGGATTACAATAGTTTGAAATCTATTTGGGATTCTGTGTTGCTGAAACAAACTAGTTATAATCCTACCATTTACAGATCATGCTTTCTCTAAATTTTGACCTTGCATTGAATATATTAACTTCAAATCCTTTAACTTAACCCAATAATAAATTATATAAGTCCCTTTAGCAAGTAGTTTCATTTATTTTTTTCTTCCTCCTTGGATTTGTTGGGACATTAACTATTTTATAGAAACCACTATTGTAACATCCCGCTCTTGCCCACACTGAGCGAACGTATTCCTCGAGGACACTTTCTTGCAAGTGATCTGTATTATTATACTATAGGGAATTTGATTATGATTATGAGGCATTATGGATAATATGACATGTTATTTTTCTATATTGATATAGACAGGCGCTATTGACTCGGTTCTCCTGAGTGTGCAGGATTTTGGACCTCAAGGATGTAGAGGCATCGATGAAATCCTTGGACTAAGGATCAAGTCAGGGAGTGGAATATTGGGGTTTGACTGTTGTATATATATGACTTATGTGGATCAGATTAGATGTTATGATTATGGATTTTATTTTTGACATGATTTGTTGATGATGCAGGCTGACGATAGCTTGCCGACCAGACTCACAAGTGGAGTAGAGGGGTCACGCATGATAACCAGAGACGTTGAGGGAGAGTTGTGGACACCAGCCTTGCCACAACCTACTAGCACTCCCGTCATGGCTCAAACTATAGGTTAACGATTACCGAGTTCGATAAGACCCACGATGTCATGAGGGTAGACCTCGACAGTCGCTCACGATGATTCTAAGGGGTGCGTAATAAGGTTGGAGCCTTATTCCTTAGAGGCCCTTAGACTCCCACAAGATCACCTAACTGAGTATTGACTCCAGGGGTTTTCTATGTCTACCAAGTCAATCAAGAGGCGAGTGGCACCCTTGGCGCATGTAGTGCATTCTAAAGGGAACATCACGCAAGAAAAATGGAAAGAGGCGAATGACACCCTAGGAGCATGTAGTGTGTCCTGAAGGCATGTCACGCAAGAAAAATGGAATGAGGCAAGTGGCACCCTTGGAGCACCTAGTACGTCTTGAAGGGCGCGTTGCGCAAGGAAACAGAATGAGGCAAGTGACACCCTTGGAGCACCTAGTACGTCCTGAAGGGAACGTCGCGTTGTTAACTAATAAGAGAATAAACCTAGATGGCCTTAGAATGAATAATGTGATAAGAAAGATTTAAAA